>PVIA01004014.1:0-150425 GCA_004024845.1 Tonatia bakeri
CCTGTCTTCCCCAGCTCCTGGCGACCCACAGTCTGCTTTCTGTCCCCGTGGGTTTGCCTTTCCTGGACACTGCATGGAAGTGGAATCACACACTACGCGGCCTTTCGTTTCTGCTCCTGTCACTCGGCGTGGCGCCTGCGCAGGTTGGTCCGCGCTGCAGCGCGTGTGTCGGTACTACCTTTTTTACGGCGAATACATTCCACTGGGCGCCACTTCTTGTTTGTCCGATGGGTAAGGAAAACATCTGAATTCACTTCTCGCTGAAAACTCCACTGGGAATCAGACAGTTGTTCCGCTCAGTAATTTGGAGGCATCAAGATTCCTATCTGCCTCTCTGTTCACGTCTTACTTTTGTCTTGTGATAAGATTGTTGAGCCTATAATTAATTGTCTTTTAAAATGTTTCTAGGCATTTTGTAATTTTTATTGCAATTTTGAATGGATTTTCCCATTTCTACTTCTAATTAGTCAGTACAGAGTAACACCATTGATTCTTCGTGTAAACTGTTGACTTGCTGCATGTGCTATCACTTCCCAAGTTCTCCTATTAACCCCAGTGGGTTGTTCACTGTAGTGGACTCTCATGGGCGTTCTTGGCTTACCACCACCTCATCTGCAAATAAGAATTTCTTCTCTTTTCCAATACTAAGAGATTATTTTCCTTTCCTTTTTTTTAATGAAAAGATTTCATTTATTTACTCTTACAGAGAGGGGAAGGGAGGGAGAGAGAGAGGGAGGGAAACCTAGATGTGTGAAAGAAACATCTATCGGTTGCCTCTCGCACGCCCCCAACTGGGGACCTGGACCGCAACCCGGGCATGTGCCCTGACTGGGAATTGAACCGGTGAGCCCTTGGTTTGCAGGCCAACACTCAACCCACTGAGCCACACCAGCCAGGGCTATTTTATGTTCTTGCCTTATTACAGTAGTTAAATACAATAAAATACTGTTGAGTGATGGGGATCACGGGGTAGGCTTGGTTTGCGTTTTGACAGGACACAGCTTCGCCACTTTACACAGTATTCGGTGTCCAATGTTTTCCCTTTTTCCCCCTTTTTTTTTGGTAGTCTTATCATTTTAGGTAACTTTCTTTTATCATTATATACCTTAAACTTTTTATTAACAGATACTTTTAACCTTGGAGAGGAAGACATTTCAAAGCAAAACAGGAAACCTGAAAACCACCAGGCACAAGACAGACATGCTTGACTTCACAAAAATAAAGAAAAAAAATGTTTTTGAATGGCAACATCGATTTTTGAATGGCAAAGACCATGCAAAATATGAAGTCAAGGAGAAAAATATCTGCAGCCCATTTAGCATCCCTAACCCATCAACAAGAGAAAATAATTTAATAAAATATGATCAATGGATTTAAACAGGTAATTTTTAAGAGGACCTAAATAATGAATAAATAATAAAGATATGAAGAGATACACAAATGTTTTAAATTAAAATAACAAAATATCATTTTTCATCTAGTATACTTGCCAAAATGATAAATACCAATACTATTCATGGCAGGCAAGGGTGCAGGAATAAATGAGTATGAAAGCTTTTTTTAGAAAACATTTTTGGAATATAGTTTGGCAATGACTATTGAAATTTAACACAAGCAGCTCCAGTTCTGGAAACCTGCCCCATGGAAATCAAGCGTCACATACATGCCAGGCTGTTTCGGGACTGCTCGCGGTTATGAAAAGCCAGAAACAATTGTAATGTCCAGCAATAGGTGAGTAATTAAATAATAATACAGGATATAATGGGATTTTATTCAGCTATTAAAAATAGTAAAGTAAAATCTGTATCTATTGATCTGGAAGGATGCCAATGATAATCTTTTAGGTGAAAAAAGCAACATGGAGAGTTATGGGTAAGAGCCTATTTCTGTTACGAAAACAAAAGCAAAAATACAGCAAAACAAAAAATAACCCAGTATCAATATCTGTCTGCAGGAACAGGGAGAAAGGGTTTTAGAGATGATGGCAAGAGATTTTAATTTTTCATACACTTTTGAATTAACTTGTTAAAATATATTATGTATGCTTATGCAATTAAAAATTAACAAAGAAAATTTAAAGGAGGAAGAAAAGGAACCTGCCTCGGAAACATCAATACATTTCATTTGATGGTTTTGTGAACTGAAAAGTTCACGGCTTGTATCTATTGATTACCTTTCCTGCTCCAAAAGGGCAGGAGAAAGAAAGCAGGGTGGGCTGGAGAGGGGTGAGCTGGGGGCCGCAGGTACACCAGCCTGAGGGAGCGGGAGGGGGAGCGGGAATGGGAGGGGGAGCAGGAATGGGAGGGGGGCGGGAGGGAGGGAGAAGCAGAGATGGAGGGAAAAGGGATCAGGCGGACGTGGGAAAGAGGGCCAGAGGGAGTGTGCAGCTGTCAGGATCAGCTTCCATGCCAGGGAGCAAGGACCTCGGGGCAGAAGGGGGAAGCTGGCCCTGGGTCCCTGAGGGCAGCAGCCTGAGATGAGACCCTTCACGAGAGTGGGGAGGCTAACACCCTCGAGTGTTTCCTGGCGTTGTCCAGTGGACCCTGACCTGGAGGAGTCAGCAGGCCCTAAGGAAACCGGCTGTAGGTTTTCGAATACCCTGGGGCAGGTGGGTGGTTCATTCACTCATCTAATTAGCATCTCCTGTGCCTCCTCCATGCTGTGTGCTGGGAAATCAGGCTGCCCAGGATAGCGGTGGCCTTGCCCGCATGCAGCTTTCAGGTGGTGGGGGAGACCCCACCCCAAGGCTGGTCCCTGTTTCCCTGGCCTCAAGCTCCATTTTGGTTGGATGGGTGACATGAGGGCCAGGCCTTTGAGCCCGCTTTGACCTGGGTCACACACTGCAGGTCTGAGCCCAGCCATCTGCCTGGCACCTGGGCATTGCTGATGGTGGGGCCTGGGATGGGGAGAGAAACTGCTTTAAAAGGTGGAAAAACACCGACTGGTTCCCCAGCTGGCAGTGGTCGGGAGAGGCCTGGTGACATCCCTGTGTCACGCTCCCAAGGCTGCTCCCTGGGGCCCGTCTGCTGCCAGGACCCTGGCAGCTTCCCGGAGACCAGCCTGAGAAGGAATCAGATGGAAGCTGCAGCCCCTGGAAGCTTGGGGGAGCTTCTCAGCAGCAGACATGCCAGAGTCCTTCTAGCCACAGACTTGACCTTGAAGCCACATGAACCACAGAAGGGCTAGTAGGGGGCTGACCTTATAGAAGGTTCTGCCCTTGCCCCCAGACACAGGGAGGACCTCCTGTAAGGATGGTTTCAGCTAGCCCAGGCCTGTGGTCTCCCACGGGTGGCTGGCAGCCACCTGAGAGCCTCTGTGAGTGCACAGCAGCCAGGTCTGGGACGGCCAGGGGACCCAAGTGCAACCAGAAAGCACAGATCCTGGCTTCTGCACAGGCTCCTCGGAGAGGACAAACACTGCCGCCCAGGATTGGGCCGAGAAGCAGGTCGGGAAGAGTCAGCCTGCTGGTGGCTCTCTGGAGCCCTTCCTCACAAACCTCTGACCCTTCGGCTTCTGCGGCACAAAACATCTGCCTTCCTCCTGCTGCTCCCGCCACCAGCTCCACAGCCTGCTCTCACAGTCCTGCTGTCCCTCGGAGACCCCTGAAGGCCACCTGTCGAGCAGAAGGGCCACCTCCTTCTGCTCAGCACTAACATGTGGTTCATCATGGGGCTGCGATGTGCCTGGCACAGAACTCTGGGGGGGTGGGGGACTCCCAACCTGGTGTGCAGAGGGAGACTGAGGTCACACGAAGGGCCTCCACACGGCGTGGCCTCACTGCAAACTTGGTTAATAAATGGTGCCCACTTTGAGTATGTGGGTCCTTAGCCTTCTCACCCACGTAATTAAAAGGCCCTCTGTGTCTGTGTGGCTGAGGAGGAGCCGCACTGTGCATACATATGTGTGCCATGCTGATGCTGGAACAGACAGGGCAAGGAGTGCCTCTCTGGGTGGGGTGGTGGGCCTCCCCTCCTCAACCCACCGTAAGCAACATTCTAATCCTGGCAGTGCCCACCAGCTGGGCTCCACTGCGGTGTCTCTTCCCTCACTCTGAGGGGCACTGAACCTCCCCAGCAGGCCTGGGAGTGGAGAAGTCCTGGCACCAAGGGTGGAAACGGGAAAGAAGGGAAGAGGGAGCTACTTCTCCAACAAATTCCCCCAGGTCCCTCCAAGGCTGGCCAGCCCCAGCTGGGCCTGGTCCCTGTGAGGGCCAGCGACCACAGGGAGGCGCACTCAGGGGAACCAGAAGTGCAGACAGAGTCCTGAAGACTCAGCAGAGACGGCCGGCCGGCTTTGGCAGAGCCGAGTGATGGCCAGGGAAAGGTGTCTGGGGAACAGATGCCAAGCTGTTAACTGCTGGTTATGCTTGGAAGGGCCGACCTTTAGGGAATTCCTACCAGCTAAATGATAGCTTTTGATAACCTTCACAATTTTATAATAAACACGCTGTACTTCTGTAAGAAGAAAAAAACAGCCCAAATGGTACAAAGATAGTTAGCTGCCAGGTCAGAATCCACAGACGGAGATGCTTGAGAGCCCTCCGAAGCAGCTGCGTGTCTACTGTCTCTGGCTGAGAAACCCAAGAAAACCCCTGGCATCAGGAGGAGCCCCCCTCATCTCTCCGGCTTCAACTCATTTAGGACCCTCAGTTGGTGAGTCTTGCACTGAAACTGAGGCCCTTCAGGGCAGAAGGAGCTAGAGCCCAGAGGGCAAGACCTCTGGGTCCCAGCCCTGCCACACACCAGCGAGTCCTTCCTTTCTCCGGGCCTCAGGCTGCTCATCTATAACACGGGGCTGCTGAGCACCTGCCCGCTCGCTTGTGGAGCCTGCTGCGAGGCCCAGAGCTTTGAAAGAAAACCACGAACATTAAAGTATCTTGCAAGCTATGTAGAGACACCTGCCACACCAGGTACTTTTATATACACCAGGTTTTGCTGTGCGTAATGCACACCTTTTTGCCCAAATTTTTGAGGGAAAAATAAGGATGCACATTACACATAGGCACGCTGATTGCATACCATTGGTGTAAGAACACCGTGTATAGTGCGCACAACTGTGGGTGCGCATTATACATGGCAAAATACGGTAATTGCCAGTGGGTTGGGGCTCCCCTTCTGACGGTAGCCCCCTGGGTGCAGCCACCACAAATACCAAGGGGCCCTGGGCACAAGGTCACTTTCCTCGTTAGGACCCGGAAAGCCCAGACTCTCCCCTTATTGAGACCAAGACAAGTGCTAAGAAGAGATGGCACCGGCCTGCCTTACAAAGACGCACTTTCATACTTTGCAAAAAACCTCAGCTGACATCACATTTCTGCAAAGATCGATAGCGCTGCTCTCGGCATTCCCCACCCTCCAATCAGTGTTTGTGTATGGGATGGCCCCTGCAGGATGCAAGCAATCACTGTGCTGAGGTCCGGCCAGCCACCCATGGGGGTGCAGGTGGAGAGTCGAGAGCACACGGAGGGATGGAACACCGGTATGAGCCACTTGGAGACTGTGGCGGCCACTGGCCGGGTGCCGTGGCACTGGCTGGCTGACGGCCCGGATGTCAGCTGCCATCACGACAGAGGGGGCAAACAGGACCTACCTCTCCCGCGGGCCCACGTGTAGACTCGACTGGTCTCCATGCTTCTGGGCTCTTGCTCCGCTGGCCCCACAGGCAAAGGTCGTAGGTGGGGGTCATCGGCCCGGCCAGGGGTCTTCAGGGGCAGGATGTACTTGGGCAGCCCTTTGTAGAACCAGGCCCCTGACCTCTTCCAGACCTGAGCAGGAGGAGACAGCCGCTCAGAGCATGGAATGCAGAGCTGTGCCTCGCACCTCGCACCCACGCAGGCCCGCCCACCTTCCCCTCCCCATGCAAGCTGGACAGTGCTCAGTAGATGCCACCTGTGACCTCCTGCCTGCCCCTCTCCCCTGGGACTCTGGAGGCTGGACCTCCTGCCTGCCCCTCCCTCCTGGGACTCTGGAGGAGGAGGAGGAGGCTGGCTGGGCCCCACACGGCACTGGAAGCTGTCAGGAGAGCGACTCGGAAGGAGACAACCCACAGTGGGTGCAAGGAGGGCCGGAGTCCCAGAGAAGGCCGCAGAGCGGAATCAGAGCAGCAACCGAGACAAGGGCCGGAACGTAACGCCTACTTCACACAACACCCAGGGCCGCTCTCCTCTTCTCCGGGGAAGGAAATACACTTGTGGCCTCTAATGAGAGTGGAAATGTGCGAAGGAACGACGTGACCTCTGCAGGGAAGAGGAAGCCTTCATGGTTTGAGTCATGGACCTGTTGCCCAGCAGCTGAGAGCTGGGGCCACACCCTGACCCTCAGTGTCAGCACCTGGAGGCGGATGTAGGGACTGTCTGTCTCACAAGGCAGCTGTGGGGATCAGACTCGCAGAGGAACGTCGGCTGACAGCCCAGTGTGGGCACAGAGCGGCCACTCGACAGACTGGATGCTCACAACTGTCACCGACCCCCTCAGCCTCTCACCCAACACACAGGGACAACTTCACCGCTGTGGACCGAGTCCGCTGCTCGACGGGGGAAGGGGAACTCAGAAGGCCAGGTCTGCCCTGATTCTCTCTGGGACAGTGTCCCCACTTCTCAAACTTCCTCTGTGCTGTGGCTGCTGCCAGGGGCGTCTCAAAACCAGACAAAAGGGAAACAAAAGGCCCCGATGACATGTGCTGGGAAGCACCAGGTGGGGTCCAGCTCTGTCACTGCAGCAATGTACTCGGGGTCCCCCAACACGGTGGGAGGACACACAGCAGCTCACTGAGTTGTGGCTGAGCGGTGAATCATTCCCCAGTGGGTTCTCGTGGACACCAAGCGTCCTGGAGAGTGGACACCTAGAGGGGAGGGAAGTGCCACACAGGGGGAGAGAACTAACGTAAGTAGCAGCTGCCCAGGCCACCCTGTCCCTAGGAGCTGCAGAGCCGCTCCTGAGAACAGGGGCCCTGGCCGGAGGTGATGGGGCTCACTCCACCTCCTTCTGCTAAGCCAAGGCTCACTCATCCGCTTATCCGCTCATCCGTCAGCATCAGTGTGAATTTGAGTGCGGGTGTTGCCTGCCCTCCCCCGAGCACGCTGGCCTCCTGCCCCCCAGCATGGGCTGGGCTTCCTGGGGGGCGGCAGGGACCACATGAAGCAAGCCCCGGAGCACCACATGTGACCGGCGGGGCCGGGGTTGGCTGCGGACCCGCACCACACTGCCTCCCTGCCCCTGCCATGGAGACAGCTTCCTCTTTTTTCTTCCTGAGGTGAGACAGACATAGTAAGTGATAAAATCAGGACAACAGCAAAGAAGTAAAATGAGAAACTTTAGGTCACTCATAACATTACCACACAGAGGGGAGTCCTATTTAACATGATGCTGTGAATTTTCTGGGCACAGACGCATTTTTGTTTTAAAGAAGAACAGCATCATGTAGACGCAAGGGTGTCAAACTCATTGTCACCAGGGGCCACATCAGCCTCGAGGTTGCCTTCAAGGGGCTGAGTGTCATTTTAGGACTGTAAGTGTAACTCCTCCTTAACTAGGGGCAAGGAGCTCGGCGCTGCCGCCAGGTGGAAACAAGGTGCCAGGCCGGATAAAACAAGGTGGAGGCTGCACCCAGCCTGTGGGCCCTGTGCTGCCGCCTGAGCTGGAGAGGCCATTGGTCTCTGCCCCCATTAACTCCGCATCCCAGCGGCTCTCCTGTGTTCATCAGTAACGGCTCCGTGGTCTGGATCACACTTAATTAAACGGGTCCCACACTGAGGGACATTCACACTATTGCCCATCTCTCACTCTGTCAGCAGCGCTGCGGCCACCACCTTGCACACACGTCATCAGGCGGGGGTCCGTCATCGCCTGAGGAAACATTCTCGGGGTGGAACTGCCAGGTCAAGGGACGTGTGTACATTTAGATAGTGATATATTTTCTCCCCCAGAAAAGAAAGTCGAATTCCCACTGGGGCACTAAATGCCTGCTGCACCGCATTTCCTGGTAGGATCCCGGGTCTGGTCTGGGGGACCTGCTCCAGGGCAGTGCCCGTGGGGGTGGTGGGCTTGGGGGTGGCCTTGTCAGGTCCTGAGGTCACCAGAGTGAGGTGCTGCAGGGCAGGATGGGGACCCCGCTGCCAACCCTGGGGTACACTCCCCTTGTGCCTGGCCAGAGTGGATGGACAACCCTGAGGGAGACTCAGAGATGTGGCTCATTCTTCATTCTTGTGTGGCTTTCATCAGGAGAGACCAAAACACATGGCTGAGCAGTGTCTGGGGAGGCTGCTGGGCCAAGCACACCGTGAGCGCTCAGTGAGCCTGCAGGTCGCTGCCTCTGCGCGTTTCCTGCGGAGCTGGGACTGTTGTGCCAGCTTGTGAGCGTGCATGCTTCTTTGCCTTTAATTTAAAAATGTTCAGTTGTGCCCTGGCTGGTGTAGCTCAGTGGGCTGGGCATCATCTGTAAAGCAAAAGGTCGCCAGTTCAATTCCCTGTCAGGGCACATGCCTGGGTTGCGGGTTCGATCTGTAGTCAGAGTGTGTGCAAGAGGCAACCAATCCATGTTCCTCTCCCTCTCTTTCTCCCTTCCTTCTCCTCTAAAAATAACTAACCTTTAAAAATGTGTTCAACTGTGTTGAAATACACATAACATGAAATCTACTGCCTTCATCATTTCTCAATGCGCAGTTCAGCAGTGTAAAGTACATTCCCGTGTCGAGTAGCCCATCTTCAGAAGTCTTTTTATCTCATAAAACTTAAATTCCTGCTCATTAAACAACCCCCATTCCCCTCTCCCCACAGCCCCGGGGACCACTCTTCTACTTTCTGTCTCTGTGAATTCGACTACCCTAGTTTCCTCGTATGAGTAGAATCATACAGAATTTGCCTTTTTGACATATATACAGTATTTGGCTTATTTCACTTAGCATAATGTCCTCCAGGTTTATCCATGTTGCATCATGTATCGGAATTTCTTCTTCCTTTTTCAGACTGAATAACATTCCCTTGCCTGTTACACCACATTTTGTGTATCCATTCACCCGACGCTTGGGCTGCGTCCACCTTTGGTCTGGTCCTTTCATGTTTATCTGTCCCTCCTCCAGGGCCTCCCATCCGGGAGGGGGGTCAGGGTGTTCTGCTCGCCGCTGCGCCCTCGAGCTCCCTGCGCAGTCCTGGCACAGTAGGTGCTCAGTCAGCGCTGCCAAGCGGCTGCACTGGCAGCGTGGGGGTTCCCCGGAACGTGTCCTGATCCATAAAGTCTGCCGCCTTCCTGGGGAAGTGGCCTGAGGGCTTCACCCAAGTTCGTGTAATTAATCAAATGGATTTACTGTCTCAGATTAAAAGAAGGATAAAGAGGAAGTGCCCAGCCAGGCACGCCAGTGCAGAGCAAGCTCCAGTGAACCTCCCCGACCATGAACTCCACAGCACGAGGAGGCAGCCACATGCTCCCTGTCCCTCCTCCAGCACCAGTGCACCCACAGCCCCCGCTGCCCTGGCCCAACCTGGCACCTTACAGTCAGGGCCCCACACCGTCAGCCTCACCTCTGGTTGCAACAACCCGTCTTCAACTCATGCCCTCCACTTAAAAAACACTGAGCAGCCAGGTGCTTTTGGAAAACATGATAAAGAGAACAGGATTTAAACTATTGGGTTGAATTGCATGAAACTGCTGATATTCAATGTTTTTAATGCTATTAAATCACTTTTGACCTATAAGCCCCTGTCAATTTCATACAATTTGCCCCGATATTTACGCTCAGCAGAGGCAATGCCCCCAGGGGTCTGCCAGGCCTGCAGTGAGCCCCCAGGGCCCAGGGGGCTGGTCAGTTATTGCCTGAGTCCCTGTAACGGGGCCTGGGCCCGGTCTGCTTCCTCCGGGTTGGCACTGGGTCCAGGGGAGGGCCTGATGCCATCGCCGCGGCAGAGACCTGACCAGGTCAGACTGGCCGGTGATCCTGCACCGGCTCGAGGAGCGAACACAGGTGCACCACCCGGTATGGAGGGCACACCTGGGTGGAGGTGCATAAAGCACCCTGTCGGTGTTTTGGGGAATGCCTTCCCCACAGAAAGCAGGACTGGTGAGGTCGGGAGTGAGAGATCCCAGCTGGACTGAGTTCCGAGCAGCCACTCCCCCTCCCCTGGTGCAATCTGAGCACATCCTCCGGCCTTCTCTGCCTCGATGCCCACCCCCTGCCCTACAAAACGCACAGCAGCAGCTTTTAATCACGTGGTTTCTGCTCCCTGTATCCTGGCCCATCACCCACCGCCGTCACGGCCTGGCCCCCTCCCCCAGCACAGTGGCAGGAAAAGCCCTCCATGGGAATGAACCCCCACCCCACCCTGCCTGGGGCCACAGGTCAGGAAAGGTTCACCCCCGGAAGAAGCTGCGCAGTTCTGCAAAGCCCCACTCTGCCCCCCACGTGTGGCTTGCTGTGATAAAGCCAGCAAAGCAGCCAGCCGTGAAGATGCCATTTCGTGAGAAAAGGCCCTCGCAGCCGCCATGGCGCCTGCCTGGGGCGGCCAGTGGGGTTGCATCTCCCGGAGCATGGCTCTGCGCTCTGCTCCCAGGTTTTCATTCTGGTTTCAGCTCACGCCAACCTGACTGCAGATACTGATGGCTATTAGCCAAGCTGTTCCCAGGGAATTTTAATTACCATGATAACAATCGCTAATCACTGGCATTTCCTAAGTGGCTGTGGCTGGAGAAGATGGTAATTGCCGGGCCCTATTGGAAAGAAGGGGAGGCCTAGGGGACCAGCCACTGGGGAGGATGGGAAGGAGGGATGTGCCGACCTCTGTCCCTGACTAGTGCTCCTGCCCTTGTGTGTGTTACCAGCTCTCCCCCTCCCATGCAATTAGGAGTGTACCCGCAGGGGCTCAGGGGAGGGGTCAGGCTCTCCACCCCTCACCCACTGGTCTGAGCAGGGGGACAGTCTGTGGCCTTTGCACATGCTGCTCCTTCTACCTGGGGTGCCCTTCATGCTCAGCTTCATCAAGCAGTGCCATTCCCCCTAGAAGCCTCCCGTGCCACCTTGTGCAGAACCGAGCGCCTCTGCTGAGCTCCCGGAGGCCACCCAGTACTGTGGGTCTACTGCTTCCCCCAGCCAGGAGCTGTGAGCTCTTCACAGCTCACTGGGTGCAGGGCTGTGTCGGCGCCGTCCCCCAATTCCCGGGGCCCAGCGAGGAGCCTGTGCGTGCCTGGAATGTTGCTGACTGACTGACTGACTGACTGAACAAGTGAAGAAGGCGAAGCAAGGAACTGTCCCCGGGGGGGCAGAGGGTGGGGTCTTCAGGGAGACCACGTGCTCTCTGCCCGACAGGCTCCAGGCTGGCCCCGTCTTGAAATGCCTCGAGAAATGGCCTGTTGTAGAGGGTCTTCTTGCTCACACTTTGGTCATTTTAACCGCCACCAATAAAGCAACAAACAACAGTGCTGGTGAGGGTGGAGAGAAAAGGGAACCCGAGAGCACTGTTGGCGGGAATGCAGACTGGGGCAGCCACCGTGGGAAGCAGTAGGGAGTTTCCTTAGGAAACTAGAAATGGAACGGCCGTTTGACCCAGCGACCTCACTTCTGGGAACATATCCTAAGAATCCTGAAACACCAATCAGAAAGAATACCACACCCCAGTGTTCACAGCAGTGTTATTTACAACAGCCAAGATCAGCAGATGAGTGGAGGAAAAAGATGTGGTACGTTAAGGAACTCTTACCCTTTGTGACGGCATGGATGACCCTTGAGAACACTACGCTAAGTGAAATAAGCCAGTCAGAGAAAGACAAGCACCGTACGATCTGACTCATATGTGGAAGCTAATGAACAAAATACAACCAGCGGCATGGACACACGGAGCAGACTAACAGGTCCCAGAGGGGAGGGGTGGGGCCTGGAAGCGATTGGCCAAAGACACACATGCACGTGTGCACAGCCCGTGGACACGGCAGCGATACAGTAGAGGCAGGGTGGGAGCTGGGTGCAGGTGGGCAAAGCAGGGAATGCGGGACATCTGTAATAGCATCAATGGTGAAATAAAAATAAAATAAAATAAAATAAAAAGGGCTTCTTAAAGGGTCAACCCACCTTGGCAAAGAGGCAGCATGGCCCTCCCTACTGCATTACCTGAACACAGACACAGGTAGAGGTAGAGGTAGAGGTAGGGGTAGAGGTACAGAGAGAGAGAGAGAGAGAGAGAGAGAGAGAGAGAGAGAGAAAGAGACAGCGCACTGGCCTCCCAGGAACTCTGAACTCTGAAGCATGGCCAATAAGACCCTAAGAACTCTGCCAGGCACCCCTCCCTCAGCCTCATCTCCTACCTCCTCCTGTCCCCTTGGATCAGCCAGACACAGCTGCTCCCATTCCCTGACTGTGCTAAGCTGTCTCTTCCCTCCAGGCCTCTGTACATGCTGTTCTTTCTCTTCTCTAGACTGGGATAAGGAAGTTCAGCCTATTTTAATCCAGAAGCTTCCAGGTCTCCCAATGCAACACACATACTGTCATGCTTGCCTACTCACATGTCTGTTTCTTTCCTGCACCAGATTGAAAGCCCCACAAGCCTCCCAGGATGCCCAGCACATGTTACACTTGATCATGACGTGAGGGACACTTTCCTTTGCATGGTCCGGGGTCAAGGAGGTTAGTAAAATACGATCCTCACATACCATTTGACCTTGAGGTGCTTGATGTTCACAACACAATAACAAAATTGATCCCTAATAAGTACTGAGCACTTTGTATGCATCAAGCACCATTTCGACAATGTTATATACACCTTATTTAACTCTCGCACAAACCCTGAGACGGACGCCACCATCGGCTCCACTTTCCAGGTGAGGAAAGTGGACGCAGGGGAAACTCATGGCGCGCGAGGCAGAGCAGACACTGGAGCCCCGGCGGTGGCTCTGGCGCCCCTGACCCTCCCCCACAGGCACACCTGGGCTTGCAAACGTAAGTGCTGGTTATTGGTAGTCAGCTCTTAGAACTGACCTGGAGACAAAGTGTCCTGTGTCTGTTTAGATTCAGTATGTGTCTCTCTGGTCCCTATTCATCAGAGGAGAAAACACAAGGGAAGTGCCTGAAGTCCATGGGCGGTAGATTAAGGAGGCGACAGAAGGTAAAGCAGGGAAATCTCTGGGGATGGAGACAAAGCAAAACGGAGAAACACGTTCACATGGTGGGCACAGGGTCATCAATAATGAACATTTACAGTGCACAGAGCTCATATTCGGGGGAACAAAATAACAATGAGGGGCTCTGGGGGCTCCAGCTTTGGTGTGATGAGAGTACCCTGTCATTTCAAAGGAATGTTATCCTAGATGCCTAAGAACCACTGGCGGGCTCACATAAGGTAAAGATTGACCTTTGCTAGGCCCTGGCTGGTGTGGCTCAGTGGACTGAGTGCCAGCCTGTGAACCAAAGGATCGCCAGTTCGATTCCCTGTCAGGGCACATGCCTGGGTTGCAGGCCAGGTCTCCAGTGCGGGGGGTGTGAGAGGCAACCACACATTGATGTTTCTCTCCCTCTCTTTCTAACATCCCTTCCTCTCTGTCTAAAATAAATAAATAAAATCTTTTTTTTTTTAAAGACTGACCTTTGCTAAGAAGCTGCAGGCCCAGGATGTGACTACCCATTATGACCTGTCCAGTTGGAGTTTGCGATCAGACCATCATGTGTGATTACAGTCAGTTACCTGGCCCGTAAGGCCTGCAATGCAAGGGCCCCTCCCACCCACCTAGCTCATCAGGGTTAGTATATGGCTCCTTTTCCCGTTCACAGCTGGTAGCTCAGGAAAGGGAAAGAAATCAGCCATTAAAATTTCTTTCTGTAGTGGGGCAAGATAGGAAAAGACTTAGTCAAATTATGGTGAGCTCGGGATCACAGCATGAGTTCACGCCACTGAAATTTCTGACCCAAAGAAAAACAAACTCCCCCTCAGATGTCACTCTACTCACCCAACCCCCAGGGTCAGAGTGTTGACAATGGGAAAAAGCTGGACAGTTTTTCAAAGGGGACCAGGGCTTCCCAGCAGTGAGCCAGGCAGAGCTGGGTCCCTGGAAAAGCAGGAAGGGCCCTCCTGCCTGCTGTGGGTCTGTTGGTGGGAAGGGCTGCGGCTCTCAGACTGCTGGGTGGTACCCTCTGACCAGGTTTCCGTGGTGACAAGCTGAGTGTGAGAAGCCATGATTACCGCAAAGGATGACAAGCTGATACTGAGCAAGGAAGGAAATACGAGATGTGCTAAGGCAACAAACACATCTGACTATAGTGCAATTCTGCCTTAGAAATACTGCCCACTGCTCAGACCAGCTTGGGGCCATCCCACCTTACAGTTCTGACAGAGAGCTGTGCTACCTGCTGCCCTGCTCAGGTCAGACGGGGACTCAGAATTCCCACCTCGTGCGTGGCTGGGGCAGGGATGCGGAGGCATCTTTGTCTGGTGGGGCCGGAGGCAGGTTGCGGGGCAGGAGGCAGCCCAGGAAGGACCTGACCCCCAACGCCCTGGAGGGTGCCTCCACCTGCCCTGTGGTCCTCAACATGGCTGTGATTCTTACCCCAGGAAGGGCCCAGGGACCAGCAGAAGTGGAAAACAGGGGTGCATCTGGTCTTCCTAACAAATTGCTCAAAAGTACAGTTGAGCTAACCAACAGATGAATTAAAATAAACAGCTCCGGAATGGGGGACTCATGGTACCAGAAAATTAGGTGAGCAATGAACTGCATTAAAGACAGAATGCAGTCTAAATAGCTAATGTAAATACAACTATAAATATCAGTTAGTAAGTGGTAAAAATGTGAAAGAAAATCAGTTAATAAGTAGTAAAAATGTGAAAGAAGTGATGCTTAAAAAAGATATAAAGTAATCAGTTAATAATAATAATCTGACCCCGAATTCCAGATTGTCTCAAGGAAAAGTAAGAAGTGGCTGGGGAAAAAAAAAAAGCATTGGGTTCCTCATTGTTTTTTTTAAGATTTCATTTATTTTTAGAGAGGGGGAAGGGAAGGAGAAAGAGAGGGAGAGAAATATCAATGTGTGGTTGCCTCTCGAGCACCCACTACTGGGGACCTGGCCTGCAACCCAGGCATGTGCCCTGGCTGGGAATAGAACCAGAGACCCTTTGGTTTGCAGGCTGGCACTCAATCCACTGAGCCACACCAGTCTGGGCTGGGTTCCTCATCCTTAAAGGCAAGGGGCTGGGCAGAAACAGTATCTATTACAATGTGATAGACAAATATTGGTTTCAAAATTTTAAAATTATATATATACATGAGACAACTAGCAGAATTAAAACTAGAAAAAAGGTTTATTGTACTTGAAATACTTGATTTTCTAATGGGTTTCTTTCTTTTTCTTCCCCTTCTTCCCTGTCTCTCCCCACCCTGCTATGTTGTTCTAGTTTTTTCGTCCTTCTTGCTTTTTTTTCTTCTGGTGGAATTGAGTTTAGAGCATCCACCTTCCCTCATAGCTTGCTTCCCCTCCTTCAGAAAGATGAAGCTTACTAACGACTTCTGAAGAGGGAGTTAGTGAGATGTTCCTTCATTCAAACGATATTTAGTCAGCCCCATCCTGTGTCAAGACTAGGCTAGAGAAAGATCGAATGTTCTGGTAGTTGGGTGGGCCCGTGGCACGAGTCCACAGAGGGCTGAAGTCCGTGGTCTGTCCTCCTCTGCCCCGGAAGAGCTCTGCACTCTGGGCTGCTCCGTTCAGGGCCGGGTTCCCTGTCCGGGCGTCTGGCGCCGGCAAACAATCCCTAGCCCTCCGAGGGCTTGGAGAAGCACAGGGTACTGGGGCCGGGCAGGGCTCCCCTCCACCAATCCCTTCTAAAGTGCTACCTCAGAACCCACGTGGTAGTGGAAATCGAAGTGAGACCCCTCCCAGGAGCACTTGTGTGTTTGCATTTCAATGGACATCACTTTAAAACCTCAGGTGTGTGTCCCAGTCAAGGGACCGGCAGGAAATGCAGCCCCAGCAAAGACAGAGTGCACAGTGCCCCTTCCTCCAACCCCCAGGGCAGCTCTGCACTCGGCCCCGGGAGCACCAGCCCTCGGCAGGGCCTGAGCGAACTTCCTCTTCATTTCAAGTGGGTTTTCAGGTAAGCACGTCAGCCTTGCAGGCTGGCAATTGCCATCACAGTGGAAAGGAAAAAATTCAGTGAGAAGAAAAATACTCTGCGGGTGCTGTTTTCTTGACCGATAATTTAAACACTTCGGCTAGATTGTTTTAGAACCAGAGGGAGTGCTTTGGCCTCCGTTAACCCCTGTGGGAGGGCTGGATCCTGCGACGCCTCTGCACAATTACCACTGAGCAGCCTTTGCCATCTTCAGAGGGAGGTAACAGTTGATGATGTCTCTCCATGGCCATGGGGCTGCATGCCCTGGGCCAGGGAGAACCTCTGGGGCGGGCAAGAGGGCCAGGCCTGCCTCCAGTGTTGGCCTCACCCCCTCCTCATTGTCCGAGCTCAGGGTCTGTGCCGTGAGCGTCGCCCCCCCCCCACCTCCATGCATTACCAAGGAGCCTCTGGTCCCTCCTGCTGTCCTCTCCCTTTGTCCAGAGTGGTCTTGCATGTGCCACAAACCCCTGCAGGCTAAGGATGCCCTCACTCCTGGTCTTCATTCACTTGCTTTGTTGATGTTGCCTGTATGCCTCCTCTGGCCCTTCATTTGCATGCAGCACGAAATCCCTTTGAATCCCAAATATTAGCGCTCTCCCCGCTGCAGCACATCTGAGAGAGGGCAAACGTGCTGCCGCGGTGTTTGGCCGCGAGGCTCCCAGATGGAGCGGGCCGCGCAGGAAATGAATGGCGCTGGATCAGAAAATTGGACGGGCCGACTGTGCCCGGCCAGGTCTTTTCAGAACAGCTTTGTGATTTTGATTCGATTCCCAGAACAACAAACATCCTATGTTTAAACACAGTCTCAGAAACATATTCCAAGGCCAACGTGAACTCATTTCTGGGCTGACCCGACTGGGCTGGGCCAGCGGGCTGAGCCAGGCAGAGTCTCAGATCGGAGATGCTTTCCTTGGTTATCTGATTATTGCTCCATTTCCAGTTGGTCTTGCTGCTCCGCGGGGAAAACCTCTGATTCTGAGGTTCTATTGCTTTCTGTCTCTTCCACATGCACCACGGGCTCCCTTATCGTTTTCAGCTCTTTGGGTTCCACCCCTCTTCCGGGGGATTTTAAAGGGTTTTTCTCCACTTCACTGATTCAGACCTTTTGGGGGTTTGACTTCAATGGTCTCCTGTCCTCTTCTGGGCGTGTGCTGCAGACCCAGTGTGCACACGAAAGCGTGAGGAAACAAAGGAACCTTCCAAGAACCATATTCAAGCAAACACCTGTGAACCCACGGCGAAACGGAGTATCACCAAATCTGAGAGGAACCCGCCCTCTCGAGTAAAGCAATCTCGTGCTTTTCTTTCTATTTTAAAAGACTACGTGTGTGTGCACTTCTAAATAAAATATTTATTGTTGCCTGTTTTCGAACATCGTGTGTTTGAGTCACCGTGCACTCTTCGGCGACTTGTTTTCTTTTCCTTTTGCTCGTGTGTTTAGTTCTCCTTTGATGGTTCGGCTGCAGCACTCACTGCCGTGTGGTGTTTCACCGCCGCAGTCCACCCGCCCATCCCTCTGCGAAAGGGCATGTGGGTTGCTTCCAGTATTTTGCTCTTATAAAAGCTGCTGCCACGTGCACCCTTGCTCATGTGTCCTGGGGAGGGATGCGAGAAGTCCTTTAGGGTGCAGCTAGGAGTGGGGTGTGGGGAACAGTGTCACTCGTAGGAGGTGACAGCGCCACGCGGAGATGAACCAGCCGGGACTCCCACTGAACGGGCCTCTCTGATTTGGTTCGCACACAGCAAGTGTCTGGAGCTGGCTGTCACCACAACGCAACCCTCCAGTCATTGCAGGGTTGGGAGCAGCAGGCAAAGTTCAGGGGTCAAGGGGACAACCACCAGCTTCGGAGGCGCACTAGATGACAGTCGGGGCCAGGCTGGGCTACTGCGGTGGGTGCGTGAGCCCATCTGGGACGCAGCAATGCACTGAGTTGGATGGAGAAAAGCCGGGCAGGGACCTGCTTCAGTGACTGAAGGGAGACAGGCGGGGGGCTGCCTCCACTCGGCTGTCCCATCTTTCTCCATCTGCCAGGCCAGCCTGTAAGAGGAAGGCCGAGGGCTTATTCCCTCCTGAAGGGGGTGGACACGGGCTTGGTGGAAAGCAGGAGCGAGAATCTGGTCTAGTGGCTAGAGCCTGTCGGACAGCCCAGGGTCAAATCTCAGCTCTGCTGTGCCATGGGGGACTTGTCACTTAAGGTCCCACAGCTTCCGTTCGGCTAGAAAATAGGGACGAAGAGCCCCAAACCTCTCCGTACCAGGGGATGATCCCAAACAATGCCAGTCCTCTTCTGCCTCCTTTTTCCACGGAGGAACTTCCCATCACCAGTTATTTCCTTAGGAGAAGGGATCGGTGGGGTTTTCCAGGACTGGGCACTATGGAGGACAGGGGTGTCAAACTCATTTTCACCGGGGGCCACATCAGCCTCGCAGTTGCCTTCAAAGGGCCAAATGTAATTTTGGGACTGGATAAATGTAACTACTCCTTAACAGTTAAGCGAGAGCTCGGTGCTGCAGTGGGGTAGAAACAAGGTGCTGGGCCGGATAAAACAAGGTGGAGGGCCAGATTCGCCCCGCGGGCCTTGTGTTCACCACCTGTGACCTAGGCACTTAAATACCTCCTGAAGGATGGAGCCGCACTCTACTCCCCAGACTCCAACTTCCAGACGGCTGGCTAGGGGGAGGGGCAGAACTGTGCCAGCCAATGTCACTGGGCATCTGCCAAAACCCAAAACCCGAGCAGGAAGGTCTGACGATGCAGCACTTTATTCCAATTAATGCAAGAAAATGACCAGATCCAGATGTTTTCTAACTTTCTGCCCATTTCCCAAGGGGCAGGAACCGGAGGGTGTCTGAGCAGGTAAAACAGGCTGTGGGGGCCTAACAGGGAGTGAGGGGGTGGGGGTGGGGGTGGGGAAGGCGAGTTGGGTTGTGGTGTCCGGACGCTGTAACACCACCGCACCCACAGGGACAGGGAAGCTGTTCTTCTTTTTTTAACTTTTATACAGAGGGTGGGGAAGCACAAAGATTAATTGCCAGTCACCTTCCATTCATTCATTCATTCATTCATTTATAGAGAGGGGAAAGGGAGAAGGAGAGAAACATCAATGTGTGGTTGCCTCTTGTGCGCTGCCTACTGGTGACCGGGCCTGCAGCCCAGGCATGTGCCCTGACTGGGAATTGAACCAGTGACCCACTGGTTCGCAGGCCGGAGCTCAATCCACTGAGTCATACCAGCCAGGGCTGCGCCTAGTTATTCTTAAGGTTGGTCACGCAGCCTGCTGAGCACCCACCGGGGTGGCTGAGTAAGGGCAGGGCAGTGGTGTGACAGCCAAACACAAGGAGGTCTAGGCCGTGCTCCTGATAGATAGGCCGAGGACCTTTGTATCGGACACCTCAACCCACAACCCTTCTCTCCACGGCCGAGGAGCGTCCTGGGACCAACCCACCCCTCCCACGCTCGCCTCGGGGAACCCAGGACCCCACCCTGGGCTACGCCGTCCCGGAGAGCCACTGGCCGCCCGCTACTCCTCACATTTCGCTTTCTCACAGGGAGCCACCCTGGCCAGCAGCCCCCTCCCCCTTTAAATGGTGTAAAATATACATAACAAAATTTAGCCTGCTAGTCATTTTTTGTATGCAGTCCGGGGACACTATACCTTCCCACTGATGCATCTCCCCAAACCAACACCCCATGCCCATTAAACAGTAACTCCTCATTCTCACCCCCCACCCCCGTGTCCCCAGCACCCACCGGTCCCCCTCCTGTCTCCATGAACATGACTGCTCAGGGACCCCATGTAAGTGGAATTGTACGGCATCTGCCTTTTTTGTGACGGGCTTATTTCATTTGCACAATGTCCTCAAGGCTCATCCATGTTGTAGCCTGGGTCAGAGTTTCCTCCCTTTTTAAGGCTGAACAACAGGAATGATTGATATATATCGTATTTTGTCTGTCCAGTCACTCGACAGTGGACGCTTGGGTTGCTTCCACCTTTTGGCTTTTGGGAGTAATGCTGCAGAACAAGGGTGGGCAAATGTCTGTCTCATTCCTGTTTTTAGTTCTTTAGGGCATTTACCCAGAAGCAGAACTGCTAGTTCACTCCTTTCTGGAGGAACTGTCATGCCGCTTTCCACTGTGGCCGCACTGCTTCTCACTCCCGCCAGCAATGCTGTTGGGGACCGCCCTGCCTGGTCTCAGGAAGCTGTGACCCCCTGTGACTTAGGCTGAGTGAGAGACCTCCAGATCAGGAGCCACTAAGGAGACAAAACTTATTCCCCTGGCATGAACGCTACCTGTTCTGTGCTTGGCCTTTAAATGCTAGATCAGTTACCAATGATGGGTAAGACTCCTCAGGGAGGAGCGACCTAAGACAGGGGCTGGTCTCATTAGGCCTGTGGAATAAGACTCACAACACTGTGGAAATAAATGAAGGGGCTGTGGAAAGGAAGGGGTGATCATCCACCCCTGCCCCCTCTCAGCCTGAGTCTTTGTACTTAGATGTGATAAATCCAAGTCTCCTTGCTGCCTCTGTCTCCAGCCCTTCTCAGGGCTTAGCAAACAGCCAAAAGGGGCAGCTCAGACTGGAGACGGTGGACCCCCAGGGTAATCAGGCCTGGGACAAAGAATATGCAAGATCCTGTGAGATCTGCTTGCTGGAGGATGTTATTAACTTGGAATTTGAAGGCACAGTCAGGAAACCTTTGGAACCTGTAGTCTTTTCATATGATAAAACTCCAATCTCTGCCCAGAATCACAACAGAAACTCTGTTAGCATCCTTATAAGATATGTGTTCCCTTTGATCCCTTCTGCCAGACCGTGAATCCACAAACCGTGTCTACTTTCTCAATAAAAACCCACTGGGACAAAGGAAGGGGCTCTCCCCACTAGGGGGTAGGCCAGGCGCTCACCGACTTGGAGAGTGGCCACTCTGTTCTTTACTTCCCCACAGAAAACTGTTTCTGTGCATGATTATTTCTCGGGTTTCAACAAGCCATCCGCAGTGTGTTTTAGCGTGTTCATAGCCGGCCGGGAGAGCCGGGCCCTGCACGCTTCACATGCCCAAGGGTTCGGATCCCCTCAGTCCTCACCAGTGCTTGTTATCTTCTGCTTTTCACGTGGGAGCCCTCTTCGCGGGTGTGACGTGGCCGCCGGCTGACCTTTAACACTGCAGCCTCCGCCCAGCCCGCCTGATCCCTCTCCCGGTTCTACTCCTTCTTCCTCCCACTCAGCACCTAACATATTACATTCTTTGCTCGTCTATTAGTCTGGTTATGTTTCCTGTCTGTCCCCTCTCTCCCGCCCCAGCTCCTGCTGGAATGCAAACACAAGGCAGAGGCATTTGGCTGTTTTGTTCACTGCAGTTTTCCAAGGGCCTGAAACTGCCCTGCACACAGTGAGTACTCAGTACCTCTTATATGAATGAATGAATGAATGAATGAATGAATGGTTGTTAGAAAGTGTTTTGGAAGCAAACACACCTTTGGCTCCATCAATTATTAACCTGGTGTCTTTGGGCAAGTGACCTTTCTCTAAGCCCCAGTTTCCCCACCTGTCGCCTGGGGGCGATACCTCACTGGGCTCCAGTGAGGAGGGAAGCCACACAGTCACTGCCTGGCCCCTGGTGGGGGCTCAGTGAATGTCCAGCACTCAATGCCGGCCAGGTCCTCCGGTGCGCATGGCTAGGGCAGTTGGCTCGGTGGTAGGTCAGAGTCCGAGCAGCGAGAAAGTCAGTTCCCTCTTGCACTTGACAGCATCTCAGAAAGAAAGAAGTTCTCTCTCCAATTCACGGACACAGGCCCAAGTAGACACCCCAGACGTGGGGCAGGAGGGCCGGGAGACTGCCCTGCCCCACCGTAGGAGGAAGGGGGACTGGCTGGCCCTAGGAGTCTCTTTCTTTTGCTACTTCCACGTGTGTGGGAGGCCGTGATAGTGGGTCTGCCTGGCAGAGCCGGGGTGCGTGGGAGTGACCAACACACTGAGGAAGTGTGACCATCCGGGTCCGCTAGGGACGCCGTGACAGCAACCCAGAATGAGCTAGACACAGATGGCAAGGAGCTCAGGCAGCCACCCGCCCGCCCACCCGAGTGCTGGCCCCCCATCCTTGACTGCGCTCGCGGGCCAAGGGAGGGGACCCTCTGGTAAAGCTGTTTGCAGCAAAAATCCAAACTGCAAGTAACAGCAGGACCAGGAGAAAACCAGCGTGGGGAAGCAGATGGCAGCCTGCACTGAGCCCAGGCTGCCCGCCAGAGAGGCAGGTGCCACAGGGATGCTGGGCTCGGCTGGCAGGGCTGCTTCCCACAGGCGCTGGCTGGGAGGGACGGCGCCCCTGCTTCTCCGGGCCTCCTGCAGGCCTGAGCCAAGGTGGACTCCTCCGGGGGCCCTAACTGGGCCACTGGTCATGCTCCAGGCTGGGTGGGTTGGAGATGATTTAAAGATCCCCACACGAAGCCACTTCCCTACTTCACAAATTCTTCTCACAGTCCACCAACGAGCAGGAGAGAGGGGCCAGGAGACAGGACTGCAGACCCACCATCGACAGTGCGGTGAGACCCCAGCCAGGGCCGTCTGTGATAAGGCTTCAGGGAAATCAAAAGCACCCTGCTGGGAAGAGATTCTAAGGTGATCTGAACTAGGAACCAGCTTTCCTTTTTTTTCCTTTTTTGCAAACGTCTTTCAGTCAACAAACATTTCCTGAGCCCCTTTGATATGCAAAGCACTGCAGGAAACGCAGTGAGTGCTGGAGCGAGTGCGGGCAACAGGATGCCTGTGGACCTGGGGAGGCCAGCCTCTGCTGAACACAGAACTGAGATCTAATTGTATCAATCAGCTTTCAGATACTTACGAATTGGCCTTCGCCCCTTTCTAGCGCACCCCCCTCAGAGAACGCCTGCGTTCTCCGAGAAGCCTTCTTACTTCAAAGATACCTTTTAGAAAGGCTGGAGGAATGCTTTCAAGGATCCTGGGGAATCTACGTTCCAATTAACTTTCCCACTGATTACAGTATCACTTTAAATGAGTCACTTTGTTTTTTTAATGAATGGGGTTAAAGGTTAAACTGCAAGTGAAATGAGTTTCTGGAGAAGCCTGATGCAGCATCCCCGCCCCCCAACCTGGCACAAGCACGCTGTGGAAGTGTGGGAAGAAAGGGCATGCAAACGCCGGCATAGGAGGGATCCGACACCCACCTACAGTCAGTCTCGCCTCCAACACAGGCAAGTGGGCTGGACGGAAGGGGCGTCCCTGCCCACCCGGGGCCCTGCCTGCCTGGCAGGGACCAGGGTGCAGGTTCCGAGCCCCTTCCTGGCCAACCTTCCTGGCACGGCAAGCCTGTCGGTTTCTGGTGCCACACAGGAGTTTGTCCTTCCTCCTCCAACCCTGTCTGTATCCTTGGGATAACTAAGGACAATAGAAAAGAACCAGGCAGCAGTGGGAAGGAGCTGGAACGAGGCACTGCCTCTGGGAAGGGGCATCACTTTCCAGACCGCTCAGTGGTGGGAGGCGGGGAGAGGCAGGAAGAACCAAGGAAACAGCACAAACCAGAGGCTGCACACTTCCACGTCCACCCTAGTTCTAAAGGCCAGGGACCAGGTCACGGGACAGTCACGGGCACCCCCTGTGCAGCAGAGCATCCCATGTAAGACCCTGGGCAAAGGAAGGGGCGGCGAGAGGCATGAGCGCTGCCTCTGGTAAACCCTGGGTCCGTGGTGCTCACAATACCCGACAACGTGTAAATGCCCGCACTCCAGACAAAGCAGGGGGAACCGCCAACGTCAGGCAGAAAAAAAAAAAGAAAATGGAATCAGTGAGGTGGAAAAGGAGCTTTAAGATAAAGGAGTTGAAACTGACTGGGTGGATACAGAAGACAGAATGGAAACGCCATCTTCAAATCAAACGTACTCCCAAGGGAAGAAATGAGAATACTCAGGAACAAATAATAAACAAAAGCACAATTAAAAAGCTTTCCTGAATCAAACATCCAAATATGTTCGTTCTACGCAAAAATCAATGAAAATGACCTAGGCAGCGCAAGACGGAAATCTTAATTTCCATACACATGGGGGCAAAGGAGGTTTACAGCTGTTTGTATGGGAAATCACACAACGACTAATAACAATGCAGGAGTAAACCGTGTTTCGTGTACTCACAACTGCACACCTACTTTTGCACACACACAGCCCCCCAGTCCCAGCCAGTTTACTCAAAGGGAACCGAAACGGAAGCCTGGCCTCCGACTCCTCCCCATGTCTCTTCCCGCCTTGAAAAGGGCGCTGCTGTGTGAGGCACCAGATCCGTCATCCTGCCCTCTCCTTCTCTCAGCTTGGATGTCGCGGGCTTCCCTGACCTGCTGCCTCTGCCGCACCCTCGGAACCGGGGACTGTCGTCCGGTTCACGGGACCTTCTCGGAGCTCTCCGGGTGTGCCCCATGCGCCTGTCAGCCAGGCTGCTGAGGACAGTTTCATTCCCTGTTCCGTTTCCTTACACCTTGAACTCACCTCAGAGTTTATTAATGTACCGGCAAGGGAGCCAGGGACGGGCCTAACGACCATACCGCCCACGGAGGGAGTGGAGACGAGGTGGGCGAGGTGGGCGAGGTGGGCGAGGTGGGCGGGCAGCCGGGAGAACGAGCGCTCACGTGAGCCGCCAGCCGAGAAAAGGCGACGGGCTAACTGGGTGAAGAGCACAGTTTGGCGTGGTCACAAAACCAGCACACTCGTGACCCCCGGTACCGCGGAAATCAGGGACCAGTGTTGGGAGTGTCGACCAGTGATGAAACACCAGACACACAAACACACAAACAAACCAACCAACCAACCCCAACCATCACAAGATGCAAATGATAAGGAAATAGCTGCGGCTGTTAATGGGAATGACGTGGTTTACTGTTCTAAAATTACTGAGGTATAGTACAACTGAGTTTTAAAATTCATTAATGACATTCATTTCCAGAGATGAAAATGGTTCATTTGTTTCTTTTCCAAATGTGCTCATTCTTTTTTCAAAGGCCCTGTTCATTGAATTTGGTTTCCATTCCTTCTCTTACCCCTTTTAATTCATTTTAAAACCTTGTTTCTATCTCTTTCACGGCTTCGCCATCATCTCTAGTTCCCGGGTGCCGACGCCCCACCTGCTGCCTCTCCCTCGGGCGGCCCTTCCCATGTGGTGGGCGGGCAGAGGGGCAAACCCACAGGATCTAGTGGGGAAGACTACGGCCAGTTGTACTATCGGCTGAGTTGTCTTCTTTGTATAAAGGCAACAGTTATTGTCACGTAGCAAAGACTGAGAAAACACACAGCGGTGTGCTCTTATTGTCTTTTATTTATTTTTTTAAAGATTTTATTTATTTACTTTTAGAGAGAAGGGAAAGGAGGGAGGAACAGAGGGAGAGAAACATCGATGTGTGGTTGCTTCTCACATACGCCCTCCACTGGGGACCTGGCCCGCAACCCCGGCGTGTGCGCTGACTGGGAATCAAACTGGCGACCCTTTGGTTCGCAGCCCTCACTCCATCCACTGAGCCACACCAGCCAGGGCGTCTTATTTAAAAAGATTAAAATCACATACCAGCCTGCTGTGAGATAAATCCATAGTAATCATTCAAGGGTCTATAAGAAAAGAGGGAACATAGACACCGATGTTTATTTTTCCTTCTAAGAATCCGTTCTGATGCACTCTAAAACGTGGTCAAGAAGCTACGCATGCAGACAGTGCGGTTATTCGTAAGAGGGGAAAGGGAAACAGACGTTTTAAATTAGCAGGATATCCATATGACAGAATGTTCACAAGGAGTTATTGACCACACTGAGAACTGGTTACACCTGTTAATTGTAAAACACGGGTTCAGCAACATAAAGAAAACCCCAGAAGGTTGGAAGTAAATGTGCCAAATGTCAGCAGTGACCGCACGGTGAGATTATGGATATTCGGGTGTGTATTACTCTACACATTGTACATGCCAACAAGCTATATTAACTTTATAATCAGAGAGGGGTAAAATGTATCTAATATTTTTTAAAATGAAAACTCCTAAGGGAATAGTCAAGGACTTAAATATCTGGGGCAATATTAAATAAGAAAGATAAAATATCATAATACTGACTCTGACATTATAGTCCACAGTCTATTCTCAGCACAGCAGCCAGAGTAGCCTTTAAAACGAGGGGGGGTGAAGGTCATGTGTGTCCCCCACTTCGACCCTCAAAGTCTCCCCACTTTCTCAGAGTAAAAGCCAGTCCTTACAATGGCAAACCAGGCCCAGAATGATCTGACCCCCTCCCATGTCTCCGGCCTCCTGTCCCCACCCCGACTAAAGCCAGCCACATTGGTCTCCTTGCTATTCCTCAAAACTATTAAGCACACACCTGCCTCAGGGCCTTTGCACTCACTATGCGCTCCATTTAAAATGCTTTCCCTCCCTGCAGCCACATGATATGCTTTGAGCTCTGCTCAAATGTCATTTGATCAGGAACCCTTCCCTGACGCCCCACATAAAGTAACAGCTACCCCCACTGTTCCCAGCACCCTTTCCTGCCCTCACCCCGAGCACTTTGTCACCACCTGAGACACAGCAGCACTGACTTAACTGTGCCTGCGGTCTCCCTCCCACCAGAAGGGCTGTCTTGCCCGCCATGGAAGATGCCCAGGAAACGTGTGCTGAGTGCCGCGTGAACACCTGCATCGGCCGTCAGCCCCCAGAGCAGAGGGCTGCCGCGCACACCGCTGCCCCACTGCCGCGTGCGGGACAGGCAGCGAAGCTAACCTGACAGCCCAGGGACGTTTAACCAGCATTTGTCTCGCTCTGGACTTAAAAAATACTTAACAGCCGGAGGTTATGGAAGTGAAGCGTCCAGAAGAAAGAAAGGTAAGAGTGTTCGGGCAGAGCGGTACACTAGTCTCCATCAGGAAACTTGAGTTCTTCCATTGGGACGTGGCTTCTATGGCGGGAACGAACTCCTCACTTTTTAAGATTTTGTTTATTTATTTTTGGAGAGACGGGGAGAGAGGGGAAGAGAGGGAGAAAGAGACAGAAAAACACCCAATGTGAGAGAGAAACATCAGCCAGTTACCCCTCGCACGCCCCCAGCCAGGGAGCCGGCGGGCAGCCCAGGCACGGCCCGACTGGGGATGGAGCGGGCGTGGCCTTCCGGCTCATGGGCTGGCGCTCCACCCACTGCGCACCCCAGCCAGGGTGGCACTCCTCATTCCCATCACAGATGCAGACCAGCTATCTACGCAGCACTTAGAGTGACATTTTAAATGCTCTTTCTATTTAGCTATTTCTCTGCTGTGATTAGATATCTTTCTAAGGAAAAAAAGGCATTAGGAAACCAATTATGCTGTCACTCTCCCACCCCCACAGCAGGCAGGAAAAGGCCTCTTACCCCTCTTACACCTGGGTGCGGCACCCCCGGGCACCCGGGCTCGTGGGCACCCACACTTTTACAGCCCATCCACGCCTTTGAATGTCCACAGCCGGCCTGGTCCCATAGAGACGGATGCAGCACCCTTCATCTTGCTAAGTTAACTGGACTGTGGAAATGCAAGGACAAACTGATAGCAAAATGCAGAGCCTAATCTTTTCTGCCTCAGGAAAGAGAAGAAAATTCATCCTCGGCTATTTCAGGCTTTCCTGGGCACTGCAGTGCCCCGGAGATTAGGATGGGCTGGTGGTGGGCCCTGCGGGTGGCACCTCAGGACCGCCAAGGATACGAGGGTAGCTTGTGGCGGGGACGGACAGGGACCCTGCCTCTGTGGCCCCCCACTGGGCTACCAGCCTGCCACATCTGTCTCCTGCACCCACCTTCTCTTCCATGACAGTGCCTTCATCTCTGTCCTCTAACAGCTCAGCTGTGACTTCATCCTGCTAAGGTGTCTCCACAAAATACCATTTTAAAATTTCCTCTCTCCTCAACATCGGCATCTTAAATGGGGCCCCCGGATGGGAGGACCTCAAGTTCAAAGGAGGCACTTCTGCCTGGGGGACAGAGGGAGGCCCCTAGTATTGACAGCGTGACTATGCGATCCCCTATGGGCACTTTGTACATTTCACAGCCTTCCCAAACTCTTACAGCTTCTCTAAGAAACAAAAATTAGCATCTCCACTTCAGGGCGAGCGATCAGGGACCTCCCAGCAAGACGGAATGTGAGTTTACGTGTTGAGAAGCTTTCCTGTTCTGAACACACAGCAGTGACAGAAGAAACCGTTCTAAACACAACAGGTAAACTTATCTGTGTTTAAAAACAGGACGTATATCTCAGTGGGTGAGAAACTCCAAATGTTTACTCTTTGGAGGAGCTGTGAAGGCACAGCCTGTGGAGCTCTGGGTTCTCAAGCAGGTGGAGGCACCTGGGGGCTTGGTGGTCCAGGGCACAGGGACCGGACGCGTCCCGGGGAGGTGGGGGGCTAGAGCCAGAGTCACTGGAAATGGGGGCTGGCGAATAGGTCTCCCCTCTGGGAAAAGAGGCTGATAAGTGCAGAGATCCCCCACCTGCCCCCCTCAGACTAGAGCTTACCTGAGAGTGTGCATGCTGAGGGGAGCTAGAAGCAGCACGCCTGGGAATAATCACATTATCTCCACTGCCACACGGCTCCTAACTACCCAGAGTCACCTGGCTCTGCGCGGTGGGGCACCCAGGTGGGCCTGGGTGGAGGTGATGAGCCAGGAGAGAAAGCGGGGCAAACTGATCCTATTCAAGATGACCACGCAAACCCCAATCCCAAAATACCCGAGAAAAGTCGATGCCAAGAAAGGTGATCAACAACACCAACGGCTGGGAGGTGGACCAGAGACTCGGTGAACTGGAAGACGGCGCTGAACCATTCGCCCGGAAAGAGGCCCAGAAAGACAAGGGAATGACCAGGCGAGGTTGGAAGCCACGGAGGACGGACTGAGAGGCCCTACGAGGTGCCCAACTGGGTTCCCAGACATGGAGACAGGAGGGCAGCACAGCCACGTCCAAGGACAGCCAGGCTGAGAGGGCCCCATCACTGAAGGTGTTGTCTGGACCCTCAGATGAAAAACACAAACCAAGTGCCAAGCAAGATAATAAAGAAAAAACCCACATCTGGAAAACCAGGGGCTCGCTCTGGCCCCCCTCCATGCGTCATGACCCGCCCCCCCACCCCGCAGAGGCAGCCTGCCAACATCCTGCTCTGGCTCGGCCCCACTGCCAACGCTGGTGCAATGAGGGAAGCCCTGGGTTTGGGGTTAGGAGATGCAGGTTCGAGCCCCCCACCAGTTACCGCCTCACTGAGCCTCCATTTCTTGCCCTAAAAAGGGGTCAGAACTAGAACTACAGAGCCTGAGCACCAGAAGGGACTTCGGTGGGGAAGGGGGCAGCATCACAGCACACCACGGCTGCACTTATTTCCAGCTCCCACACCAACCAGCTTGGTGCCCACGAGTCTCCACTTCCCGTCAGCAGAAAGGGATAATAATAGCAGCCACATAGGGGCTGTGAAAGGATGGAATGAATTCATACATGTAAATAACTGAGCGCAGAGCCAGGCTCATAATAAACGTTCGACCTGGGGTGGCCATTACTGCTGCTGTAATAATAGATGCCCTCCCAATGCCACATGACCTCCACTCAGTGTGAAGGGCTTCCCACTGAAGCCAGACCCCAGGCATAGCAGAACCAGGGTCCACTGCCACCCCTGCACCCTGAAAATGAGCAAGCCAGCAGCTGACCCCTCCCACTCTTCTCCCTGGTCGCCCCCGAGAGGTCCTCCTTGACTTCCAGAGGAGTCCCTCCCCATGCCCAACCATGAACTTCCCCACGTGGGGCGGGCTCAGACCCGGTCCCAGGGCCCCCCACCCGGTTGCCCTGGGCACCCTACCTCTCTCTGCTCACTGCAGATCTTACACAGCCACAGGGGCCGCTTCTGGCCAGGGGAGGCCTCGATCCCACATTTGGTGCAGACTTTCTACAAGAGAGAGGACACAGGAGGGTGAACACTTCAGCTGCTTCCTCCTCAGCTGAGGGGCTGGGAAAACTGTAACCGAGGCACCCTGTGCCATATTCCGAGGGGACGGCTTTTGCTTCAGGCCAGAAGGGTACAGACAACTCAAAGGGCATGGGTCATCCAAAGCCCGTGGGTGGCTTTGGGGCACGATGGACGTGCCCGCCCAGGGATCGCCACGGTACAGACTCGCCCCCGCGATTACGTTCTGCAGGAGCACAGCGAAAACAAGCTTGCTGATCCTCACAGCTGCATCCTGTTCAGCAGCAGAGAACTGGAGAGCGCCCAAACGCCCGTCCCAGCGGAAGATCGGAGCACGCACAGCAGAAAACGACGTGCCCCGTACGCAGTAGAGCGTGTCCATTCCCGGCAATGCGGGCAGGAGGTGATGTTACTCAACAAAGAAAGCACGTCTGTGTACAAACACGTGAAAACCTCGCCCCACACGTGCCTGCCCAGGCAAGGAGACGATGTAGCGAGAAACACCAGTGACAGCGCGAGCTCTCACTCTATGCCAAGTCCCTTCACCGGATGATCCTGGGAACCCCACTACATAAGCTTGAGGCCCATTTTACAGGTGGGAAATCTGGGGCGCAGAGCAGGTTGAGAATTTGCCAAGTTCGCCCAGCAAGTTCACGTCAGGTGTGACTCGAGCCATTGCACAATTTCTTCGGACCCATAAGCAGCCAGAACCCAGTGTCTGCAGTGTTTTTCCTTCTGTAGTGCTGCTTAAGCTCGTAACTTCTAAATATGTACTTGGTTTCCCCCAAATGCCCGGCAGCACACGGTGCTGGGAAAGGCCAGATGAAATGCGCCAGAAGGTAGGGGGCCTGGGTGTGGCTGAGACGTGCACCCGGCTAATAGGAGGAGTTTGACTCGGTGACAGCAGGCCCTCCTCCGAGAACTGTCACACAGGGCTAATCCATCTTTCTACCTCGGGGAAGCTGCCCAGTCCCTGCAGGTTGGGGGTTCTCTCCTGCCCCCCATCTGGCCCCTTCACCAAGGGAAGGCCGGATCTATTGCTTGTCCTTTTCTGCAGGCTGCCAGCTGAGCAAGAAGCACACCTCTCCACGGAGAGGAAAATGTCACCGGCTTGGCTTCCCAGAGCATGTTGTCACTGCCTGACTGGGCAGCTGAGCCCAGCACTGCAGGTGGCAGCCCGCTCTCGGCGGAAGGCAAGCTCTGATACATTCTCGGGGCGTATGCATTTGCCACCGTCCAACACTCAGGTATGAGAAATGTCACTTTCCTTCTGCTTCTCCAAATAAAATGTCATCTTCTCCAAGCCCTCAGCTCCCTGGGCCGGCAAGACAGTCCATCGCCGTCACAGTTGGGGCCCCTTCTCAGCTCCTGTGAGGGTCCTGGCTTGGGTCTCCCGAGGTGCAGCACATGTTGGGAGGGTCTCCTGTCCGGGGTGCTCACTGCCATGCTGCTGTCCCTCGGAAAGGGGAGGGGCCCAGCTGCCTCTGTGCCAGCCCGGGGCTCAGCCTCTCCGGGGTGGCGGAGGGGGGGCATGGCAGCCCAGCCCCCAGAGCCCCAAGCCACCATCCCTGACCCGGTCTGAAGATTCTTCTCCACTGGAGCTGCCGCTTGATACTCCTCACAACAGTGAGGGTTGGGTGACCCCAACCCTTCTACCTCCAGGGCAGGGCCCCCATGAGTCCATCAGGTGCTCCTCAAGAAGCACACACAGGCCTCTCCTCCCAGGGGTAGAGAGAGGAAGGTGGTGAGAAGCCAGGTGTCTGGTTTCCCTGCTAATTCCCACTGCCCGGAATAAGTAACTGGTGCACGTGTGAAAAGAGGTGTGGCCTTTCAAGGGGTGAGATTTTCCCATGAAGTTTTCTACGGGCTTATAGGGTTTGCTGACAACTCACCCTCCAAGCACACAGTGCTCTCCCCCTCCCCGTAAGACACTGGCGCTGGGAATAAGGAGAGAACAGGAGATCAGTGGACCAGTGGCTACCCTTTCCCGAGCAACTGTCTGTGCCAGGCAACAAAGGAGGAAGGATCAGAGGTTAGGATCTCCATTATACAGATGAGGAAACTGAGGCTCAGAGAGGTTAAAGACTGCCTGAGGTCCCGCAGCTAGTTACGGACCATCGGGATTTGGGAGGCTCCTTTCTTCCGGACCTCAGGAGAGCTGGATCGAGCTCTCCCAGGCCTGGTGTCAAGCTGGCACCCGTGGCTCTTCAAGGAGCTGGTTCATATGCCTGGGAGTGTGGCTGATGGCTCTCAAATTAATGGGCAGCCCTGGCTGGTGTGGACTGAGTGCTGGTCTGTGAACTGAAAGGTCGACGGTTCAATTCCCAGTCAGGGCACCTGCTTGGGTTTTGGGCCAGGTCCCTAGTAGGGGGCATGTGAGAAGTAATCCATTGATGTATCTCTCAAAAACATCAATGTTTCTCTCCTCTGTCTTCCTCCCTTCCCCATCTCCAAAAATAAACAAATAAAATCTTTAAAAAAATAAAATGAAATGAATGGGCAGAAAGGTGGACAGAATGACCTGGGACAAGGCTTTGCTGGGATGGGATTGGAGCACAGACTGGGGCTGGGGAGTCTGGCTCCGCCCTCCTCACTATTCCTCGGGAAGGAGGGTGGCCGCTGGTCTCAGGAGAGGGGTTTCTAGCCGCAGGCAGGGCACTCAGGCCCAGCGGCCTCCCCACAGCCTCCTTTCCACTCTGTGGCCTCCCTGCCCTGCACATCCAGCAAAGGTGGGGTGTGTGTGTGGCTTCTGTCCCTGTTTTAGTGAGCTCGGGCTGTTACAACAAAAGCCCATAGGCCAGGGGGCCTAAACAACAGACACCCATCTCCCAGCCCCGGAGGCTGGGACTCCGACGGGGGTGCCAGTGCCGTCAGGGTCTCAGTGAGGGCCCTTTACGTTCGCCCCTTCTCACTGCACCCTCACAGGGCAAAGGGAGAGCTCCAGTCCCCTCCTGTTCTTACCAGGGCACTCACCCCGGTGTGGGCACCCACCCTCATGGCCTCATGAAGCCTAGTCGCCTCCCAAAGGCCTCACCCCCACACGCCATCACACTGGAGTCGGGCTGCAGCAGAGGGATTTGGGGAGGCCATGGCCCCTGACCAGGAGAGTGACCCTTCTTTTGCTTCTGCACGTGGGGAGCCCTGGAAATGGGCTTGTTCTCCCCTGTGCCAACCCTGGATCACTTAGAGCGCAGTCCTCCTGGGCCTCGACCTTGACCTCGAGCTGCCTTGCATTGCCACCGGTTTTAATTTCCAGAAGCACAGCTCTGAGCCTGTTCGCAGCCTGGTGCTCCGGGCAAGGGCTGTGGGGTGGGGCAGGCCTGGGCGGGCCCTTGGGCAAGCCACTCACACCTCACTAAGCCTCAGACGTTCTCATCGATAACACGGGGTGATATTGATCCCCCGGTTGTCTGGGGGGTTAACTGAGATACACATGAAGAGTGACCAGCACATGAGAAGCATTCAGTAAGTGCCGGTCATTATCATCAGCGACACCCCCGTGCCCTGTTCGAAAGCCTTGCATGATTCTCCTCTAGACCTGCACCATCTAATACGGTAGCCACCAGCCCCATGTGTGTACTTAAGTTAAAATTGAATACAATGAAAAACCCAGTTCCGCAGTCACACTAACCAGATTTCAGGTGCTCCATAGCCACACGTGGTTGGTGGTGAGCATGTCAAATGGCACAGAAATGAACATTCACATCATCACAGGAGGTCCTGCTGGCTGGCTCTGGGCCAGAGGACCCAAACCTCGGTCCTGGCGCCTCAGCACCTGCGTCACCCTCCTCGGCCTGCTCCCGCTGCTCCCCCGAAAGGCCTCACTTCCCATCAGACTGGTGTGCTGGGGTGTCTTTTGTCCTCACCCCGTCTCAGCCCATCCCTCCCCTCCCCATCTGACTCCTGCCCACCTTCCAGTCCATAGATTCCTGCAACCATCACCTGCAGGGTGCCAGTGTGGAGCACTGCGCCGGGACAGCGGGGCCCAGGCCTCACGTGCTCCCAGTGAAGTGCCCGATGCTCGGTCCCAGGTCAGCCTGCGGAGGCTGAGGGGCCGCCCTTGATAAATATCGTCTGACTGACTGAACAGTCGTGCTGCTGGGGGCAGGGAAAGAAACCAGGGCACAGTACCAGAGCTGCGTCCTGTCTTCTGCCCATGGGCCACGGCACACAGAACCACCGGACTGGGGACAGAAGTGGAGTGGGCCAGCTGTCCCTCCGAGGCTGGGTGGGCCGAAGGCTGAGGGTCAGCTCCCATGCTGGGGTGGGGGTACATGTGTGGATGGGTGCATGTCCCAAATGTTCCCTCTTGCCTCTGCCCTGTGGGGTGCTGTGGGAGTCGGGGCGGCCCAATGAGGGACACCCCCTTGCCCACGCACAGCCCTGTCTGCAGACTGCCAGGCTTCAGTGGCAGAGCCTACGGTCAGATCCCACCACCCCTCAGCTGTGCGGCGTCTCTAGTTGGGGAATCCAGGCCAGCAAAATGATAGCATGCTCCAGTTCAAGTAATACATAATTGCTACTCTACTAAATCTCGAATCAATAAGAGACTAATGAGCCTTTTCCCCTAGGGGCTTGGTCTTTATTCCCAGGTTCCAAAAAAAGAAAATTAAGCAGGTAGTATTTTAAAAAGCCAGCGAGAGAGAGTGTGAGCCAGCTGCGACTTTGAGGGAACACTGCACAGCCCTGTCAAGGCCGGCCCTGGGGCCTGGGGGCGGTCACTTGCTTCCCTGCCTGGGACGGGCTGGCATTGAGCGGCACTGCCCTGGGCACGTGAGCACTGGCTTCCCTGGCGGGGCTGCCTGTGCGTCCCACAGCCTGGAACTGAGTCTGAGGGTTAGACAAACCAAGTCCAGCTTCTGGACCCGACTCAGAGCAGAAGTGACAAGAACCCAGGCCGCCAGTCGGCACGTGCAAGCTCCTCCGTGCTGTCTCAGGCACTCCGTGCACCCAGCCTGGAGCACGCATGGGGAGGGGGTGGCTTGGGGAAGAGCCCACAGGACCCAGGCTTTGGGGCTGGACAGTGCAGGACGCAACCTTGAACGTGGTGCTCACCTTCTCTGACTCTCGTCTGTAAAACCATGGATACGGGCTATTGTGCCACAGCAGAGAGGATGGAGGGAGATGATTCATGAATGTGCTCAACACGGCACAGGGTAAAGAGCAGGCAACAACCACAGCCCTCTCCCACAGGCCTCGATGGGGAAAAGATGCCAGCACCCATCAGTCATGCAAGCCAAAACCCAGAGTCACCCTCCATTCTCACTCTCCCTCATTCCCACCCAAATAACCCGTCTCCAAGAACCCTGGCTCTGCATCACCCTCCCCACCCAGGCTGCCCCTCCAGGGCCTGGCCTGCCCCAGGCCTCCCAGCAGGTCTCCTCGCCCCCACTTTGGCCCATCTCCTGTTGGTTCCCCACACGGCCGCCAGAGTGATCTTTTCAAGATGCAAATATAATCTTATTTCTCCTGCCAGCCTAAAAGCTTCCAAAGACTTCCTGTTGCTCTCTGGATGAAGATAACCCCTTTCATGTGGCGTGTGATGCCCACTCAGGCTAGACCCTGCCTCCTGGCTAGGCCCTCCCCCTGCTCCACTGTGCAGAGCCCAGCGCGCGGCCTGGCTTCAGTCCCCGCCCTTGCTGTGCTTTTCCTGCTGCAGGACATGCTGCTCCCTGTGTCTGTCAGGCACATGGTCACACCCTCTCTTCATTAACCTATATGTCGGTCAGATCTCAGCAAAAGCACCCCTTCCTCAAGGAAGCCTTCCCTGACTTCTTATCTGGTTGGCGCTTCCATACTCGGCTCTTGCCTCTGGTCCTCACCTGTCAGGAATGTCACCCTCGTTCACGGGGCCCCTGACTGCCCTCACTTCCCCCACCAGGCTGCCGGCTCCCCAAGGGCAGAGGCCACGCCTGTTCTGTTCACCTTCCCATTTCCAGTGCCTGGCATAATGAATATTTGCAGAATAAATGAATGAACAAACAGGAGCTACTTTTAGTGTGATGATGAGAACGCACGATGTGGTCCCTCCTGGAATGTGCCAGTTACTGGGGAGATGAGACACCCCGAGACACGAACCACCCCCTGGGCAGTGCAGGGCAGGGGGACGGGAGAGCCTGCACCCGGGGAGAGTGTCCAGGGGTGGTGGGGCCACTGGCCAGGCGGGCCTCACTCTCAGGCTGGCCCCACCACAAGGGGAAGGACCCTAAGTGTACTTGTGAAGGGTCACCCCCCCACATGACTCCTCCTTCTTGCCCCCCAACCCTGGGGAGCACCCTGCAGGCTGCCTGCGTGTGCAGACTCTGACTGCGCGCCCTCCTTGATGTCCTCCTAATCCTGGCCACTTGGGGTACCCCTGGACTTCCCGGAGCACCTCCATTGCCATCAACCCCTTCACCTTCTCACACCGCAGCCAAGGGGCAGGAAGTACAAGTGTCCTTTCTCTGCGAGGGGCAGCAGAGCTCAGGCCCCTGGCTCCCAGGCTGGGCCTTCCCATTGTCCCCATGAGCCCCCAGCTCCATGGGGGGTTCCCAAACCAACTCCGATCAGAAGGCGGGAGGGGTGCAGTAGGGCGTGCCAGTGTGGGGCTGGGAGCGAAACTGCTGGGGACGCAGACACCAAGGCCTCTCGGGAACAGTGGTCAGAGAACATTCAGTAACCGGGAGACGGCCACGCACCCCCTGGCAGGCCCGTAGATCACTCAGACAGCGCCGTTCCCGACGCTCAGTCAACCGAGCGAAGATGAAACTGTGCTCCGATGTTCCGTACAAGGAGGCAGGAAAACGTATGCCGTGCTGCAGAAATGACTGCTGAAGATGGCTAATTTGAAACTATTTGGTGCGTCAACTCAACAAACGTTTAGTCGACACCGGATGCCAGGCATTGTTCTAGGAGTGACAAGGATGAATGAGGCACAACCCTCTGTCCTGGACCAGCATCCGCTGAACGGAGGAGAACTAGCAAGGCTCATTTGGGGAAGGACTCTCCCAGGAGTCCCACCGGCTGGCAGGGACAGGAGACGCTCTCTCCTGGGAACTCTGCTGCAAACGAGGCCCACGGCGTGGCTGACCCCCGGACCCAAAAAGCTGGGCAGCAGTGGCCACGGACAGATGATGGTGGCACACGCGGGAGCAACGTGAAGACGTGACCCCACACGTGTGTGCCCTCCACCACGCACAGGGTTCTTGCTGCTGCAAGTCAAGTCTCCCACGAGGACAAGTCCGGTTGTGTTCTAGGGAAAGCTCCGCAGCAATAAAAATGACGGGACAGACAGAAATGTGAAAACAATCACGAGGAAGCGGGACAGGTACTGAAATGGAGCAATATTCACGATAAATTAAATGGGAAAAAAAAGCACGTTATAAACAGTATGCACAGTGTAATTTTCCAGCACATAAATATGTATATGTGCCTGGAGCTATTTAGAAGTCAATATATGCACAGAGAGATATGGGCCAAAACGTAAATCTCACTGTGCTAAGTCAAAGCCTATTTTAAAGATAAGCAGAGTTCCTATTTAAAGGAAGCTTCTGCTAAATGTTTTGGGAAATCACTCGCCCCCAACTTCATTTTTGACCAGATCTGGATTTTCGTATGTCAGGGTGGATTACAGCAGCAGTCCCACCTTTTCGGCAATCGTTCCAGGGACTGGGGGTGTGGGGGGGATGGTTTCGGGAGCACTCAAGCGAATCCCATTCACACCCACCTCCTGCCGTATGGGGCCCAGTTCCTAACAGGCCACACAGACCGGTACTGGTCCTCGGCCAGGGGGCTGAGGACCCCTGGGTTCTAGAAGCTGAAATGCATGCACAGAGAGGCGGGAGACAGAAATTCTTGGGAGACTGTGGCTCAAAGGCAGATGGTCAGCCCAGCCCCGCACTCCACAGTGTCACTGGGTCACTGACCCCCCCGATTGGGGTTCAGCCCTGCTCGCCTCCCAGGCTTGGAGGTGCTTCCCCAGCCCGGGGGCCAGGCGGCTGGAAACGGCCCCGTGGCCATCTACTCAGTATCTGGAGCCCAAGTCCTGTGCCAAATGGCTTTAGACAGTTTAGATATTGATGTATGTATTATAGTTTATACTTTATCAAGCACTTAAGCTACACCAGGCACCAAGCTAGGTATTTTGTGTAAAATCTCATTTCATCTTCCAATCCCCGGAGGAGGTAGGTACAGGTGTCCCTGTTTTATAAATAAGGTAATCGGAGGCTTGACATTAAGTCACTTGACCATAGCGAGGTGGGATGTGAGCCTGTTTGAGCCCCAGGTAGCCGCCTGGACAAGGGTCTTTTCAAAATGGTCACTCTCCAAATGAAGACAGCACTGGCTCCCCGGGCCTGGGTCCCTCCTCTGGAACGACAGACCTGGTCAAGCCCCAACTGGGAGAGGGCAAAGCCAGACCCCCCTTCTATTCATTAGGACAGTCTGGGGGCCAGTGGGGCACAGGGCACTTTGACCTTAGCCTTGACCACTGCAAATATGGAGTCGCCAGGGCCCAGAGACACACAGCCTAAGTGCCAGTCACCTGCTGCTTGGCCTGAGAAAGAAGCCAGGAGGCCACGAGAGAAGAATTTCAGAGGGAAGACAAGTGTCTCTCTGCCCCCACTCTCGTGCCCCACCAGGGAAACGCCAGCCTTCCTCCACCCCGGCTGCGCGGGTGGGTGTCATTACCCAGGCACCGCCAAGCCTCTTCCAGGCACCAGGCTGCACCGCCCCCTCAGAGCAAGCCCTTCCCCGCCCTCAGACCACACAGCTCCGGACCACCCGAAAACCCCAGGCCTGTGACGTCCCCAGGCCCCAGCCGCCTCCCCCAGAGGAAAGGAGGCACTGCAGAGTTCAGGACGGGCTTCCGAACACCTCCCCCCCCACCTGCCACTCACTAGGCAGTCGGCACCGTGTCTGGGGTGGAGAGGAGGGTTAGCAAGGCAACAGAAGCAGCTCCTGATTATGACCATTCACGAGCGCATAATAAGAAATCATGCCTTGCATGGGCTTTGGATCATCTCAGCTCTTGTGCCCCACTGCGCGGCTCTGATTGGGGGTAGGGGGGATATCAGCCAGGATGGGACCGCCAGGCTGCCTGCCTGCCCCCTCCACTGGGCCCGCCCACCCACTTGCCAGCCCCTTAACTCTTCCTGGCCATGGTTATCCTCAGCATCACCTCTGAGACCAGAGGCTGTGTGCCTGGTTTTTGCCTCCTTTCTGAAGCACATGGGAAACAAGGAGGTTTGAGCTCTCTCCACGGGGCCCAGGGGGCATGCGCCACGGTTTCATATGAAAACTTGGCAAAGGCGGGCAGGAGGGTTATTCAATCTGAAACTGGGAGGCAGGTTTTAAAAACCCAGCCAACCTAATAACATACAATCAAAGCGGGACCGTGTGAGCCATGGCACTCGGTCTTGAGAAACTCATTCATTCATTCATTCATTCAACAGGCACCTGTGGAGGAAGCACCGGGCACCAGGTCCGTGCTGCACACGAGGTGCCCCAACCCCTGGGCCTGCGTGCACAGGGCATTCGGTGTGATGAGACCGAAGGGCGCAGGACTGTGCACGTAGGAGCGAGTCACACACATAAACACTGAAGGGACAGAGGGCTGCAGGAGACACCCAGGGACAGTTCCCGCACCCAGCACTGTCTCAGGCAAGGGCCAGAGGTCCACCCCAGAGGGGGGGCGGAGCCCCTCGTGTGCGTGTTTCTGGGAACGGCTCCCCATGGCGGGCCGTCTGCGGCTCCATCTGGGGTCCCGCTCCTCTGAGAGGGGTGACAGAACCTCTGGGGCCCAAGGAGAGGACACATGTAACGGAAAAGCAGATTCAAGATTATATTCACTTTTTTCCAACATGAAAAATACTATTTTGAAATTTCAAACAGTGTTACAGGAGCATGTGCAGAGTTTCCTTATTTATTCAAAGGAAGCCTGGGCTTTGCAAGTCTGAACCCCCGACAGGAGAAGGCCCACCAGCTCCTGGTCTGGAAGCCACGTGGAGATTCCACACTTGTTCCCGCAAACACCTGAGGGGAACTTTTAGGTGTCCTGAGGCCCGTGTGGGGATGGGCGACTCTCTCCAGGGTTACGTGAAGAACTGCAGTCACTATTCGGAAGAACTTGCCACTCCTCTAAGAAGGGGTCCATGGAGGGTTCCGGAACACACCCCTCCTACAATCTCCCCACCTGCTGTGCGCCTCAGGCCTGCCCTGTGCCTGAGCCAGCAGTCTGCCAGGGGAGGACGACTGCTTGGCAGACGGAGTCCCACCGCCCTCGTCTGGATTTCTCTCCATGAGCCCTGAACACGGCCTGCTCTGCCCTGCTGGGCCCCAGCAAGTCCTAGGACCAGACTCCTGGAGCCAATCTCAGCTCCTGGCTTCTGCGCCCGACTGCCAGCCTAGGCTCCTGGAAGTGACGGAGCCTGAGCTTGTCACGCCCCCCAGACATCCAGCCGCAGGTCCACGGGGCTCCACGGGGACCACTGAGGGATGGCACTCGGGCCAGCAGCCTCCCAGGATGGCCACATCACCCAGAGGCCTGCAGCTCTGCGTCTTGGCTCTGGCTGGGAGGGGGTCAGGGCAGGGGAAGGCGCGGGTGGGGAAGGGAGCCGCTCACGTCCATCTTGCTCCTTGCTGCGTGGTTACTAGGAGTCACAACTCACGATGATGATGACAGCTACCATTTATCGGGCACTTATTCCATGCCTGACACCAAGTTCGGCGCTCAGCACACATTATCACCATCGCATTTAATCTCATTTACATCCATAATGGCCCCTTGAGGAAGGTTTTACGATCTAAATGTTGGGGATGAGGCTATTGGAGGCCCAGAGATGTTGGTGGCCTGGCAAAGTTCACGTGGTGAGGCAGTGGCGGAGCCAGGATGGGGACCCAGGTCTGCAGCAACAAAACCAAAAGCCCACGTAACTCGCACTGTGTGCGGTTTCAGGGCCAGGGTCTTGAGGGACCCTTCCCTCGACTATGATGGGACCGGGGCAGACCACTTGGGTGGTTTGTTCAGGGTCACCCAAGGGCAGTGGGTGGAGGGCAGAGTGGGGTCTGAATCCCAATCTCTTGCCCGTGCTCTCTGTGACCCCCACACTTGCCAAGAAGGATGCACATGGGGCCCAGGAAACAGATGTCACTGGGAGCAAGTTATCCCGTGGACAGCGGTGGTCTGAAGACATGGCAGCCCACTCTCCAAGCGCAGCATTGGCCAGGAACACGGACTGACTGCCAGACGAGGCCAGCTGCAGTCCCCCCCAGCCCAGCCCTGGTTGTGTGACCTGCCTCAGTTTCCCAGAAGCCTGGGGGCTGGGCCTCTCACAGAGAATTTTTCACCCGGGGCATGCTTGCCACCTGGCAGTCACCTGGTCCAGCCTCTGTTAAAGAAGCCTGTTTCTCGGAGTAACAGCCAAGGCAGAGGCCAGATCTTTTTATTTTTTATTTTTTTGTCCTCATACCCAGCATCCTCCAAATGCCCTGCCCCTCTCAGCAGCGCCCTGAGCTGATGGCTGTGAGTGAGCCTGGCTCCTCAGGGACCACAAGCTGCCCTGCCCGGCAGGGAGGGCCTGGGCTGCGGTCGGCACCGGCCGTGCGAGGAGCCCCTGGCAAGGTCTGCCGAGAAGATCCTAGCTCTGAGACTCTGCCGTTCCGGGGCACGAGACCAGTCTCTCGGCCCGACCCTGAAACCATAACCCTGCTTTTCCATGGGTGGCGTAGGAGCCTCTGGCCAACCTCCCACCACCCCTTCCCCTAGAATTTGGTGCAGGTCAGACATAATGATGTCCAGAGCATTCTGCAAACACTTCCTAAGGCCCTGGACTAGGCAGAGAGCACGGCAAGGCTCCCAGGCTGAGGGGCAGAAAGACAAGAAAATGGATGCACGCATATGTCGTTGACCCCTGCCCAACGCTGCAGTCTCACCAAGCCCGCCATGCCCGCCCACCACGCTTCGCTGCCTGCCCCCGGCACTCCGGGTGTTTCCACGCCTCCACACGCTTGCCCAGCCCGTGCCTCCTGGCTAGTAACCGTCTATGCGCCCTTCAGCTGCCATTCCAGTGTGTTCTCCGTGACTCCTCCTCGGCCCCCTGCCCGACCCCACGCACTGGTCGCCCCTCCCGCTGCCCCCACGGTGAGACATCTGGAGAGCAGCACTGACTGCCCCCGTTCAGTGGTCTCCAGCGACTGCACACAGACCGGCCGGCTGGAGCCAGGAGGCCCTCCCACCCCCCAGCTCTGCCCTGCCAACTCCGTACGGGACATTCCAGCCCACCAGCAGCCCCACCTGTCCCAGAGGTGAGCATTGCCTCCCCCGACTCCCCAGGACCATCCTAACTCTCAAAAGGTCAGTTTATGTGAAAATAGCCTCTCCCTTCTCCGTGCCCCTGCCAGTGCCCGGGACAAAGGAAATATCCTAGAAGCCAAAAAATACCTGTCGTTGGAAATGATTTTTTAATTTGAAAAATACAGCGGACTAGACAAACACCCTCAGGCTTCTTAACGTTCCAGTAGCAGCAGCACTAATGATTAATTAGGGGCCCCGGTGATGTGCAGGAACAGAACTCCAAGGGGAGCCCTGGCAGGTCGGGGCTGGGCACAGCGAGGCCGGACCCTCAGGCCTCAGCACGGCCTGCCCGGGTGTCTCATTTATGCTGCTAAAGTCAGCAGCTTGTGCCCAGGGAATGGACTGCAGGCCCTGGACACCATGTGGAGGCAGTTAGACTTCATTCTACAGGCAGTAGGGAGCCACCGAAGACTTGGGGCAGGGAGGGGAACGGGGGCGGGGGGCAATGGGCAGTGCACCCTGGTCAGAGCTGCCTTTGAGCAAGATGAGCAAGTGCAGAAGCAGAGGATGAGCTGGAAGCTAATGAGACTCCCCCGCAGGCAGCCAGGGGCCTGGTGGGAGGCCGTGCAGTGGCACCCAGGGGCTCAGGCCTCCCTCCTGGGAGGCTCAAGAGAATGTGCCGGTGTGCTCCTGGGACCTCAGCATGGCGGGTGTGTTTCCTGGGCAGATCGTAATCCTTCCCAGCCTCAGTCTCTCCATCTGCAGCCTGGGAGAATCACCTCTCTCACAGAAGATGGGATGACAAGGGTGAGAAGAAAGATCCCTCACGCTGCCTCTAAAAAGGACTGTTACTTTCTTGGTTTGGAGGCCTGGGCTAGAGGGAGCCTCTGCAGAGAAGCAGGCTCCCCCTTCCCCACCCCTGTCCCAGCCGTTTTCATCAGTAGGAGGGGCGCCCTGATGCCCTCCTGGGGGAACAGGAACAGAGCTCAGGCTAAATGCCCCTGGAGTCAGGTCAGCCAACAGCCAGCAGTCTGCGGCAGGAAAAACAAGGCTGATTTGAAAGCGGTGAAGAATTGCAGGTCTTCTGAGTGTGGCAGCTTACAGGGCACAGCCGGTGAGGTGAGGCCGGCGCGTGGAGCGCCCGCCACACCACGGACTGGAAATGCCATTATCTGTTATTTACCACAACAGAGGACAATAGGCGGCACAAAATTACCGTTCCCGGTAACAGCTGCTAAACAGATTTGCCAACACTGCTTCCTGCTGCCTGCGTTCTCTCGACTCTACAATGGCCAGACCCGGGAAAAGAGCCCCTGAGCTGCATGGCAAGGGGCCCAAGGGGGTGCCAGGCAGCTGACTCCGGGAAGAAGCCCAGCTCCAACCCTGGCCTAAGCCCACAGATGGTTCGCCCACTTGCATCCATGGCTCAATAACCACAAACCCTTAAAGACCCCCAGGTGTGTCCAGGCTCTGCCCAGCCAGCCCCGGTGGTGCGACACACTAGTGCAAAGTCCCAGGCCCACTCTGTGGGGCAATCTGCTTCGGCAGGGGGCCGGGGAGCCACACCCTACTGTGGATGGTCAGCACCAGGCTACAATCCCTTCCTCAGTGTTGGGGCCACTTAGTGAATGGCCTTGGCACCCAACCAGCAAGCTGGCACCAAATATCATCTTCCTTTGGGGGGGTCTCCTACAAGTATTCAGCTCTTTCTGCTCCCCAATGAGTATGAGAGCAAAGTGCTGAACTGAGGTCTAAGGCCCTGGCTATGCCATCAGGAGCAAGTCATCTCTCAGAGCCTCAGTTTCTCTTCCTGGAAAATGGGTATAATCACTGTCTTTTGTCTACCCACCTCTGGGTGGGGGGCAGCGGGCTGTGAAAGGTGTATGGCATCACAGAAACATCAGAGACAGCAGGGAGGTGGTCTCAGAAGCACATGCCAACTCCCACACTGGCTTCCCCCCATTAAGAAGACATGAGACAAAGGAATTTGGAAAGCAAACCTACCATGGCTTTAAAACAACAAACCAAGCTCCAGTCCAGCCCTTGCAGCGTCACTGCCCCAGACACTGCTCCTCAGCCAGCACCAGCCCCCAGGGCAGCAGTGGCAGCAGCCACAGCTGTGTGCGAACCCCCATTTCTCCCTGACCCAGCAACGCAACCCGGGGTACTGTTCTCAAGCATCCAACAGGCTCTCTCCACCCTCACATGTTCCCCTGCCAAATCTGCGTCTGGACTTGACCTCCTCAGAGGCTCGCTTAATTCCTGAAGAGACAGCCCTTTTCTGTGATGGCTCAGCTGCCTACAGGACACTCAGCCTGGCACCCAGGCCCTTCACAGTCCTTGATTCATTCTTTCCACCCTCCTCAGCCTGCCTCCCTCTCCCTCACACCCCCTGCACTTCCTTGTCACTCTGAGCTACAGAGCGGTGCCTCCTCCTGAAATGCCCTCTCCTGGAAGGGTGGGCACCTCTGTCTCCACCCTTCCAGGCCTGGCTCCAACAGCTCTCCAGGGGCCAGCCCTGCCGCCCTCTGCTCTGGATCACTCCATGCCTCGATAGTACCTCTCCCGCTGCACTGTGTTATCTGTTACCACAGGTGAGCTTCTGGAGGGCGGGGTTTCGTATGCAGGTGAGCCAAGTGGGCAGGGTCTTCACAGGGCTGTGGGAACTGACCCAACGACCGAATGACCACAAGGCCGGTCTCCAGGAAGCTCTGGGTCTTGCCCCCTGGGGACCTCAAGGTTCCCCAGGCCCACCTTCATTCTTGGCAGCTCTTCAGCTGCCTTTGACCTCGGGCTGAAGGTCGGTGGCACGACAGGGTGAACAGAATGGTCCCTGGGCTGCATACAGTGGTGAGAAAGAAGCTACTTCAGAGGAAGAAAAGTCTGGCCGCAGGCGCCAGAGCAGCAGAAAGGAGTGTGCATTACTGGAGACGCTCTAATCGGCAGACTCCCAAGCAGGCAGATGTTCCAAGACGCTGCGTGGTGTCTGGTCCCATCCTCAGCTCCAGCAACAGCAGCCACGTCAACCCTGCCAGCAGCCCAGTTGACGAAGTCGCCAGAGCAGGCCCTCAGGGCAGGCGAATTAAGTGACTTTTCCCGGGAATTTAGGAAACAGCAGTAGCTGAATGAAAAAATCCGTCTCGGTGATGGGGCACACACATCTGAATTAGGTGGAGGAGGAGGAAGGACGCAGTGGGGCCGCTCTGGAGGCAGCTCCGACGCAATGGCCGTCGCTCGGGGAGGCTGCTGCCTCTGTGGCCTCGCCGGAGGGACAGCGGTGCTGGGAGCTGGGTTCCCAAAGGGAGTGGGGGGGGCAACAGGATGAGCTTCACTGCACCCCCCATCAGGAGGGAGACCCTGCAAAGGCTGCACCCCTCACCCTTGTGCTCTGTTGGTGGGAATGTGAAGTGGTGCAGTCGCCATGGAAATCAGGATGACAGCTCCCAAAATCCAACAGTATGACCACGTGATCCGGCAACTCCGCTTCCAGGCACCTGCCCGAAAAAGCTGAAAGCGGGGCCTTGAGGAGATACGTGCACAGCCGCACTGGAGGACTGCTGTTCACAGAGGCCGACATGCAGAAGCAACCCAAGTGACTGCTGCCAGACGGATGAACGGACTCCGTGGGAGGCCTCCATCCAACGGGCTCCTAGCCTTAGAGAGGAAGGAAATTCTGACCTACGCTACTGCGATGTGCATGAGCCTTGACAACAGCATGCCCAGTGAAATAAGCCAGCCACAAAAAGGCAAACACGGCACGATTCTGCTTTGTGTGAGGTCCCTATCACAGGCAAGTTCACAGACAGAAGGCAGGAAGGCGGATGCCAGGGGCTGGGTGGCTGCGAATGGGGAGTTACTGTTTATGGGGACAGAGTCTGCTTTGCAAAGTGAGAAAGTTCTGGGGACAGTAGTGGTGATGGTCACACACCAACGTGAATGTCCTTAATGCTCCTGATCTGTATACTTAAAAATGGTTAAAGTGGTCAATTTTATGTTACATATATTTTACTACAAATTCAAAAATAATTTTTAAAAAGATTTTATTTATTTTTAGAGAGAGGGGAAGGGAAGGAGAAATAAAGGGAGAGAAACATCAATGTGTGGCTGCCTCTTGTGCGCCCCCTACTGGGGAAACTGGCCTGCAACCCAGGCATGTGCCCTGACTGGAAATAGAACCAGCAGCCGATCTGCTGAGCCACAGCCAGGGCTAAAAAATAATTTTTTAAATTGCCTCCTCTGATTTTGGGGCACATAAATTAATCCCAGGAGCAGGGTGGGACAGCCCCCATTCTAGACCCAGGAAGGGCCAGGCCACAGAGCTCTGGGGGCCGTTCATGGGGCCCTGTCCCTCACCATGCCTCCTTGGCCGTCCTTCTGTTCTCGCTCGTGCCACAGTCTGTCCAACCCCATACCTCGTCCACGCTGCCCCCTCTGCTCGGGATACTTCCTGCCAGACCTGACTTTTTGTCGCTGTGGTCTCAGCTCAAACGTCACCTCCCCACAGAGGCCCATGCTGTGTGTCCAAGGTAAAGAGCTGCCTTCCCACTCCTGCCCCGGCTCTTCTGATGCCCCACTGTCCACTTGCTGTGTTTTCACCACTGTCCAGAATGACTGTGTTCATTTGTTCTAGTCCGTGTGCCCTTTCTCAGGTCACACGCTCCAGGGGTGGATGTGGCACAGCGGTTCACGGCGAGGACGCTCAGGACCAGACTGCCTGGGCTCCAACACTGGCTCTCCCACCAGCCGGCAAGTGGCCTTGGGCAAGGCTCTTAACCACTCCGTGCCTCCACCTGCCCGTCTGTAAAAGGGGTGTGATGAGAGTGCCAACCCCACAGGGCTGTTAGGAAAACTACATGAGTTAACGTGGGCTAGGCCCTTAGAGCTGCGTCTGGTGGAGTAAGAGAAGCAAGCACTGGCCCTTCTTACCAGCCAGCAGTGGCACGGGGCAAGGCCACCTCCCACCTGCTCCATCGCAATACCCCTGGGGCCTGGCAGAGAGTCCACTCCCGGTGAACGCTGTAGCATGAATGAATGAAACAATTCTGCTGAGACAAGCCCTTTGTGAACTTTGGTTTCGTTTGCAAGGACGGGCCCAGGGAGCTGAGCTGGCTCCAAAGGAGGTAAAAGTCTCCCAGAAAGGGTGCTCGCTCTCCTGCTGGCCCAGGTGCTGGCCCCTCGGGGCTCAGCCAGGCCCAGATGTTTAGCTTTTGGAGTGGGAACATCCTGAGAACATTCAGGCTGCTCCTGGAGGTCTTGGGAAAAGTAGCCGGAAAAGCTTTTCCCCCAGTGGTGGGGAGGGCAGCCAGCCAGCCGGCCACTGCCAGGGCTGGACAGAGCAGAGAGGGAGGTGGCTTCCGACAGGGCCTCTGGGGCCTCCTGGGGTCCCCCAAGGCATCGTCCATGCTGCTATAGGCGCCCGCTCCTTCACCTTAGAGTGACTTTTCCTGTGTTCATTTCTTATCTCTGACTCTTTCCCTCTCTTTTTCCTCCAAAATATTTACTATTCTACTTTCTACATTTAAATCTGAACTCTGGAATTGACTTTTGTGCCTTGGCGCAAGGCAAAGGTCAGGATACATTTTTTCCATATGAGTATCAGATGACCTCGCAGTATTTAACCCAAAGACCATTCTTTACCCACAGCATGCCAGGGTCCCCTTTGTCATAAACTGGACTTTTCTCTCATTTTTGTCTCAGGTGTACAGAAATACCAAGTTTCTCATACACTGAACTTGTATATGACAACCTTGCTGAAGTCACCTGCTCAGGCTAGCCGCTTGCACTTAGATGCTTTCTGATTTGCTAGTTACACGACCGTGTTATTTGTGGACAAGGACAGTCTGGGCTACTCTTCTCCAGTCCTTCCAGCACAGGTTTCTTTTTCTTGCCTGTTTGCTCTGGCTGGGCTCCGGGGCAACACGGCATGCAAGTGGCGATAAAGATACAGAGAACTTGTCTTACTCCTGGGTTTATGAGAAATGTGTTCAATATTTAACCATGGAGTAGGATGATTCTTTTCCTGTGTGCTTTAGAAAGCTCCTCCAAGGACGGGGAAGCACGAGGTGTGAGTGCTCTGGTCTGAAAGAATGGAGGGGAGGGGCGGCAAGGCTCGGCGGAGGCCCCTGGGGGACCTAGCTCCCCACGACCCAGCTGGGTGACCCTAGAAGGCCGCACAGCCTTCGTGGAGCCCCTGCTCTCCGTTTGTGACTGGGAAACAACCCCAGCCCCCCTGGTTCCCTTACAGCTTTGTCCTCAACAGCAAACAGGTGGACTTTTGTGAAGGCACCTTGTAAACTCTGAAGAACACAAGGTGAGAGACTGGCCTCAGTGGTCTCTGCTGGTTAGAATCACCATGGTTGAGGGCGCAGGACCCTGACCTGGGGGGACATGGGGGGAGTGTGGGGAGGCTGTTGAGCTGTGTGTGGGGGTGCATGGGATGTGTGGTATGTGGAGGTGGGGGCTGAGTGGTGCACGGCCTGGGGGAGGGCAAGGGCAGGAAGAGCAGGAGAGGGAGGCCTGCCACTCAAGTGCTTCCCCATGGCCCTGGACCAGGGCTGGAGCTGGGACTGCAGAGCAGAGTTCTCACACCCCAGGAAGAGGGTCAGAATCCCTGGAGGGCTTGTTACATGCAGATCCCGCCCCCATCCCCAAGGCCTCTGGTCAGTGGGGGTAATGGGACGAATATCTGCGTCTCCTCAGACTCCCGTGGTGAAGCTCTAAGCCCCAGTGTGGCGGTGTTTGGAGGTGGGGAGTTGGGAGGTGACTGGAGTTCGGTGAGGTCAGGAGGGTGGGGCCCCCATGATGGGATGAGTGGCCCCAGGTTCCTGCCAGCTTCCCTGCTAGGGGTGTGGGCCAGCCCCCTCACACACCTCCTCGGAGCCTTGAGCAGGCTCTGCCCTGGCCCCGCCCCCAGTGCCTGCCCATCCTGAGCAGGGGCTGCCCGAGCCCTCCTGGGCTGGACTCCCCCCAGGGCTTTGAGCAGAGAGCCATGCTGCCTCATCCTCTTTCCCAGGGGACTCAGCACACAGTACCGAGACCGTAGTTTCACGGACAGACTCCTCTGCACCCACACCCATGGGAGGGACCCATGTTTTCTGAAGCCAGAAAAAAATCCTGCTGCTTCCCCCTGGGCTCAGGCAGGTGCTCCTGCAGCCCTGCCCAGCTTCCCATTGCTGGTGAAGCCCGACTCTCAACTCCACTGAGAGCGGCTGACTCAGAGCCTAAGCAATCAGGAGTGCCAGGCCTCTCTAATTAACCAGCCTGCCCCTCCCTCCCCTCCCCAGCCCTCCCCTAATGAGGGCAGGCAGCCTGGCTGCTTCGGCCCAATTACGGAGGGGCAGCTGCCCGAGGGCCGGAGTCACGGGTTCCACCCGCACATCGTTAGCTGTGGCTGCTGAGAGCTGCCAGGGCTCTTGCAGGAGCCGGCTCCGCTCGGAGAGGCCAGGAGCACCTGAGGGTCGGCCCCGCAGGCCTGGACCTGGATAATCCCTGTGTCAGACACCTCCGCAGCAGCCTGCCTGTGGCCACACGCCTCCAGGAGCCAGGGCTGCCCACCACTGTGAAAGGTGAGGGGGCAGAAAGTGGAGTGGAAATAAACAGAAGCACCCAGCCACTGGTGGACCCAGATTGGGGGTCCCCTGATGCCCCAGTCAGGCCAGTGCCCTGTGAGAGCTCTCAGGCCCCCAAGGCTGCGGCTGTAACCTGAGCACAGCTCTAACTAATTATCCATCCTTCTGGGTGGCAGGGATCTATCTGTCCACACACCACACCCCCCGCCTGCACCAGTGGGAGTACAGTACATGTTTGTCGGACGAGGGAACTGAGGACACTGTCCTCCCTTCTGGGACACCACAGAGCCCCTGCAAGGTCTAGGGCTTTGCTGGGGACTCTGGAGCTAAGTCTGGGTCCCGCTCCTGATACTCCTAAGTAGCTGGTGCCTGGCAGTGGCTGCAGGCTGTCTGTGTGACAGCTCTGATCGTCTCCTGGGGTCCTGGGGCCCTATGCACCTGCCCACTCTGCTGAAATGCAGCTTGGCCCTCAGAGAACTCCTTCTAACAAGGCCCATCTCCTACTACACAATGGTCTCAGCTCTGCCCTGTGTCTTCATATCCCTGTGACCTGGCCTCTGTCCCTCCTTCAAGTCCCTCATTCCTAAGTCAAATCTGATGTCATCTCCTATGTTTTTCCTTCTTTCAGTACTTCTCCCTGCCCTCAGGGCCTGCATCCTCACAGTCAGGAGCTTGCCCAGCCATTTCCAGCTCCATGTCTTTGCTGTGCTGCTATCCCCTGAGTGGAATGCCCTTCACTCCACTCTCGGCCTCTCAGAAGGCTTAAGGGCCAACTACAGGCAGCCCTCCTGATTGCTCTTAGTCCTGGATACCTTTGTCCCAGCTATGGTCAGCATCACTCTAGAGAATACTGCTTTCCCACTTTGACCATGAAGACCTGAGGGAGGGGACTTGGACGCATGTCCTTTTGGATTCCCCTAGCCCAGGACTGGCCTGCAACAGGCTGAATAAGTGATTGAGTGTTAGTTTTATACGAGGAACTTGCACAGAAACAGAGGAGTTTGGTTTCACGGCCGGATCAGGTCATCCAATGCTGGACAGCTACAAGGACTTTCAGAGGCTTTTATAGAAATTACAAAAAGTATGGGACTAAGCGTAGGAACTCTGATTTTAAGTCCAAGAAAACATGAATTCTAATAAGGAGAATGTGGGGTGCTGTGGGCTGAACTGTGTCCCCTGAAAATTCAAACATTAAAGCCCCGATCTCCAACATTACTGTATCAGAGACAGGGCCTTTCAGAAGTAATCAGGGTTAAATGAGGCCGTAAGGTGGGGGCCCTGATCGGACAGGACTGCTGTCCTTAAAAGAAGTGGAAAAGAGACCAGAGTCCTCCTTCCGCCACGTGAGGACGCGGGGAGGAGGTGGCCATCTGTAGGCCAAGGCCCTCGCCAGAAACTGGCCCGACCAGCACATCGGCCCTGGGCTTCCCGGCCTCCGGGGCTGCGAGAAATGAGTCTCTGCTGTTGACGCTGCCCAGTCCGTGGTATTTTGTCACGGCAGCCCGAGCTGGTCGTGGGATGTCACAACCCTCTTCTGAAATATAACGGAGGTGAGTTCCGTTCTTTTCTCTTTCGCCCCTTACCTGAGGATGTGTTTGTTGATTTGAGAGAGAGAGGAAGGTTAATGTGAGAAAAAAACACTGATCGGTTGCCTCCAGGACACGATTTGACCAAGGATCGAGACTGCAACCCAGTATGTGCCCTGACTGGGAACAGAACCCATAACCCAGTATGTGCCCTGACTGGGGATGGAACCCACGACCTTTTGGTGTACGGGTTGATGCTCCAACTCACTGAGCCACCCAGCCAGGGCAGCACGGCCCATTCTTTACAGCATGTGGGCAGTCTGAACAGCTAGGTGGAGCAGATGAACAGTCACACCTGCCACTACAGGTGTCCTTTACCGAGTGTTCGAGATGGACCCTTGGCGAAGGGCTTCCCTGCATTAGCTCATTTACTGCTTGCACCTGGGCCATGAGCTCATAAGCTTTATTATCCCATTTACAGATAAAGAACCAGAGGCTGAGACACACGGAGAGATTTGCACAAGGTCACTGCACTGTGGCCATGTGGGGACCACACCCCAGCCCCCTGCACGGGAATAGCCCTCACTGGCAAACCCAGCGGGGACAGCACCCACTCACCGTGCAGGGTGGGACGAGTGCGCTCTTGCCCTGGCCCGACTGCTGTCTAGGACCCTCTTTCCTTCCAAGGGCCCTTAATCACACCCTCTAATCCTTCCCATCTGCTTAGAGTACGGTGAAGAGGCTGATTGTCTAGCAGGAGGCGCCCAGTCCAAAGGCTGCCCAGTCCATAGGCTGCCCTGCCCCCAGCCCCATCATCTCCCAGTGACGGCCACCACGAACTCGTCTCTAGCTTGCATTCTATGTCCCCCTGCAATCCACCTGCCAGACAGCACCAGACTCGCCTCTTAAAAACACATCAGCTCACATCACACCCCGCTCACAGGCTCCACTGGCATCCCATTGAGTTGAGCACAAATCTCAGCTCCTGACCTTGACTATGAAGCCCTGTGGGATCGGCCGTGCCCACCTCTCACTCCCTCTGCCCTAGATGTTCATTAGTTCCTTGAACATGCTCAGCTGGCTGCTGCCTCAGGGGCCTTCATGCCTGCCGTCCCCTGTGCTGGGAGCTCTTTTCCACCTGGATCTTCGGGGGACTGGCGGCTGCTCGTGTTCAGGTCTACACTTCGAGGGGCCCTCCCAGTCAGGCTCTGCCACGTCACCCTGTCTTAACTCACTGCAGAGCCCTCAGACCACTTGATGTGATTTTATGTTTGTTGTCTCTCTTCGCCCACCCCCAGAAAATAATCTCCATGAGAACAAGAATTGGTCCATCTTGTTCATGATATCCCCAGCCCCTACTATTTGCAAAGCGTGGCCCCTCTACTATCTGCAGAATGAATGAATGAATGAATGAATGGCACAATCTTCTTCAGGATGGATGAAGAAACCCCCTCCCCCCCGTGCCCACCATTCAGGCGGGGCCCTAACCAGCACATTCTCCTCCCACTTTTACCCAGGACAAGTCTCCTCAGAAGCTCAAAGTAAGAATAATTTCAAATGGAAACGTGCTCCAGAGTGCCATGGGGTCGGGGAGGCAAGAGTGTCTGCAGGAGCATTTCCCCCCACCCCCACGTCCAGCGGAGGTCCTCCCCTGGGCCTGCCCCGTTGCCCCAGGAAGTGACTCTCTGTGGAGCAACCGGTACTGAGCCTCCGCGGCAGGGGCAGCAGCCTGCCTCTGTGGCAGAGGCCCCCGACCTTTCCGGGGGAAAGAGGTAAGGCTCTGCTCCCTCACTATGGTCCGGCGAACCTGAACATGGGCAGCGGTTGTGGGCTTGAGGGGCAGAGGGAGGACAGAAACTGCTGGGTCCCATCCACCCAGGTAGAAATCACAAAATACAGCCCCGCCTGCTCAAGTCCCTGTGCCCACCACCTATGCTGGTATCGAGTCCACGGTGTAAGGAAGGTTTCAGGAGGAGCTGGCACACGAGTACCCATCCCCTCCCTGACACCTGGGCCCCTCAGAGTGTCCTTGAGACCCTTCGCCAGTAAACCCACATTCCTCAGCCCAGGTCACTGCATGTCACAGAGCGGGGGCGGAAACCATCTCCACTATAGTCCTGGTTTTCCCACTTACTAATCGGGCATGTTAACCTCTTTGCACCTTGATTCTCTTATCCAGCTGTGGGATACCATCACAGACGCCCTGCTCGAGGTTGCCATCGGCCTCCAGGTTTGACTGCTTCATGTTTTACGGTTCTCTCCACTCTTACCACCCCACCCCACCCCCAGCCTTCTGTCCCCTGTTGCTTCTTCCCAGAATTTATTCGTCCCGAGGCCTGAATTAGTTGATCATTTTTTACCAAATTTTTGGGTTCCCCCACCCAATGTACTCTCAAGAGAGAAGGTTCTCTGTCTTGTTCATCAAAATAACTCCAAGCTTAAGAGGGGGACTGGCCCAGGGAAGTTACTTGAAGATTGGTCCCAACAAACTTAAGAGTGAAAGTCTAAAGAAGCAAAAGACATGGCGTCTCGGGAACAGTGTCTCTGAACTAGGAAGGCAGTAAAGGGAAGTCCTGTGGCCACAGCTGCGCAGCCATCGGTCTGAGCCCGAGCAAGAGTAAGAATCTAGAAGGGTCTCTGGTGGGACAAAAATGCAGGCTCCATGTGGGAGAGAATGAAACTGAGATGCTAAATAATCTGGGGGGTTGGAAGGCACGTTATTCTTTCATCAATAAGAAAAAGAAAGGCAATCAGAAAGTCCAGGAAAAACAAAAGGTTACTGTAAAATGTACTGGATTCAGTATGAAACAGTTTAATCTGTGGCACAATTTAGAACCATCAATGGGATATTGTAAGAACAGGGGAAAGTCCACTTGGCCTTGCAGCAGAGATCATCCCCGTTTGGGTGGCCACGGGTCAGGAGAGCAGCCCAGCAGAACAGGAGGTGTGGTCCGAGCATACAATTTGCCTCTGAGGAGAACTGTATTTGCTCAATAACAACTAGTAACATTTATTGAGTACTTAATGTGCCAGACAAGGTTTTAAATGCTTTGCATGTAATATTTAATCCTCCCAATGCTCTAAGGTACATAGATTATCATTATTCCTGTTTTACAGGTGAGAACGATGAGGCATGGCACATCGAACAAGTTCTCTGAGGTCGCATGGCTAGAGGAAGAGCTGAATTCACACCTGAGCCTGCGAGACGCACAGGTGCACTCCCCAGGGCCGGCCCTGGAAGTCGGGCCATTCAACCTTCAGGCTCCAACCCTTCTTGCCAAGAACCACAGGACGCCATGTGCTTACTACATGTGTATGGGCAAACACACATGCACTCCTGGGAGCCAGGAGGCAAAGTCACAGAGCGGCAGTACAGCCGGTCCAGGCTGGGTGGCCAGAGGAGCAGGGCCAGAGCAGGTCTTACCTTCCTGCAGTCCTTGCAGAACACCGACGAGCCGCCCAGGAAGCCTGGCACCTCCCCACAGAGCAGACACTGGGAGAGGCCGTTCCCCATCACGTTGCGCCTCATGGTGTCCAGCCGCTCCACCAGCCGCCTGCAGCACGGGACACAGGGTCAGATGGCATGTGCTTCCTGTCTCAGCCCAACCGCTGCAGGGACACGGCTGCTACGTGGCCCCATGCTGCACCAAGCCCACGTGCTGTCCCCTTGCCCAGGCTCTGTCCCTGGCTATAGCTCCTAATCATTTATTTACGCACCAGTATTAACTGCACATCTGTGACATGCCAGACACTGAGAATATTGTAGTGAACAAGCCAGAGACAGACATGGTCCCTGCTCTCATGGAATGCATGTTCAACAGAGGGAGAAAGTGCAGAAACAAGCCAACAAGCAAACTGATCAAGTAAGTGGGCAGGGGAGGGAGACACAAGGGGGACGGGGCTATGTTAGGGGGAACAGTGAGGGCCTCGCTGAGGACATTGGGCTGAGAGCTAAAGGACGACAGAGACCAAGCCTCATGGAGAGCTAGGGGAGGAAGCGTTCTTGGCGGCGGGAACCTGGAACGTGCAGGCGAGAAAGGGCCTGTCACATTAGAACCAGCATGGTGGCTGCTGCTCGTGAGCTCACGGGAGGGAGCCTGGGCACAGGTGGCTGCGGGCCTGGGGAAGGCCGGACTGCGTGGGTTTTGGGGGTCACAAAATGGAGTTTGGATTATTCTCTAAGACCAAGGAGAAGCTGCTGAGGAGATTTACGTAGAGGAATGATTTGAGCCAAATAGTATCTTTAAATCCCACTCAGGATTCGAGGGGGGCGTGGAGGTGAGGAAGGCGGCAGGGGGGGGGTGGGAGGCCCAGGGAAGGGACGGAGGCTGGGCTGGGCCACCTTTCCAAGGCGGCCTCAGTGGATCTGGGGGAAGGGGAGGTCAGAGAGACCCAGGATGATGCGGATGACTTCGACTGGAGCAACTGGGCGGATGAAGAGGCTGGAGAAGGAAAAAGAGCCCATCCAGGAGCCTTTCCTGAATGCCACCAAGCCTGGGGCAGGTGCCTGTGCTTGGGGTCCCACGGCCCATCAGCCCACCGTGACCCCTGTTTTGTGACAACTTATGATGCAACCCTGTGACCTCCACGAAACTGGCGGCCACTTCTGTTTTGTTGGCAGCAGTATCTCCAGTGGCCAGTGGCCACTCAGTGAAAATCCCTGAATGAAAGGACAGAGTGGGGTCACATTATCTCCTCTAGCTGTCCAATCCCTGCCCCCACAGTGAGCAGGGCCCCACCTGGCCAGGGCAACAATGAGACCGACTTTTTCAAATGACCATATATTTAATAGAAAAAGATAAATAGCCCTAGCTGGTGCAGCTCAGTGGGTTGAGTGCCGGCCTGCAAAGCCAAAAGGGTCGTTGGTTTGATTCCCAGTCAGGGCACGTGCCTGGGTTGTGGGCCAGGTCGCCAGGAGGGGGCTCATGAGAGGCAACCACACATTGATGTTTCTCTTCTTCTTTTTCCCTCCCTTTCTCTAAAAGTAAATAAATGAACTCTTTAAAAAGAAAAAGATAAACAGAAGAAGCACAAGGAAATCAGCATCAAATTAATTCCTTCCTGAGGCAATGAACGCAGTACATTTGGTTTTCCCACTTGTGCTTTTCTATGTTTTTCAGATTTTCGAGGAAATGTGAATTGTTTTTGTAGCTCAATTGGTTGGAGCATTGTCCCGATGCACCAAGGTTGCGGGTTCGATCCTCAGTCAGGGCAGATGCAAGAATAACCAATGAATGCATAACTACATGGAACAACAAGCTGATGTTTCTCTTTCTCAAATCAATACATCAAAATTTTAAAGAAACAAGCAAAAAAAAAAAAAAAGACCCAACAAAGCTATTTGAAATCTGTGTCATAGTCAGCTCTGGATGCCGGGCCAGGGAAAGAGCTTAGAATAAGCTGGAGAGCATCTCCTGTGGGAGTCTTATTTGGGACGATCCAGGTTGAGCCTTGACTTAAATCCCTCACTGCTGGACCACAGCTGACCCTTCAGTGTGCAGAGCCGAACAGCCCCTAACACATTTCACCGCACTCGCTTACCCTCTACAACCTGGGGCCCGCACATCAGCCGCTACCTCCACCTTACAGATGGGTATATTGAGGCTTTGATGGACTGGGTTACGTGTCTGCACTCAGGGGCATTCAGGCAGAGCTGACTCTCTCCTGGAGGTGAAAACCCAGCCCTAGGACGAGGGTGCCAGACTCGCAGCCCACTGATCTGGCACGAGGCGCCTTTGTCCCCTCTCACCAACCTGCTCCTGACCCGGCTGGGGCAGCCCTTACCCGATCCTCTGCTGCTCCATGACATCGAGCTGCTCGGCCCTCTGGATGACCTGCAGGATGGCCTCCACCTCGGCCGGGCTGAGGCACTGGCTTTTCCTCTGCTTCTCCGTCTGGTAGGTGTGCACGGACCAGCCCGTCTGCAGCCTCAAGAGAGAACAACACAGGCCTTGAGGTCACCCCAGTGCAGACCCCACCCTGTCACATCCACAAAACGCCCGGCTGCTGTGTGTCAGGGAACAGGGCAGATGCCAGGCTCCGTGCTCCAGCTCCGCCACCCACTGGCTTCGCCACCCACCGGCTCCTGGGCCTCGAGAGGAAGGCAGCGCCACCTCAGCTGCCTGGGAGGTGGGAGCGCGGAACACACCCGCTGGGACGATGGAGAAGGCCACTGCCACGGTGCGTGAGGTGTTGCGGGAGAAGCCCGGAAGAAGTTCAGGACAAGAATAAAAACCCACATCTGAGTCACAGAAGAAAGTGAGACAGAATTTACCACGGACAAGGAAAGCACTGTAATTGGGTTTAAAATAAATCTTGAGGATAAAAGGAGACTGACAGCATTTTGAAAGCAGAGAGTGCGAGGGCAGGAGGGTAACCGAGCTGCAGGGAGGAGAGGGGACCAGGGCAGGCAGCAGGAGAGGTGGGCAGGGGCCTGGGGCCCTGTGGCTGTGACCAGGGTCTGAGGGGACAGACTCAAACTCATCTGTTTTTCTGGATGGGGTGAGAGTGGCAGCAGCAGGCCAAGCCCCAGGCTGCCTGCCCTGGGTCCCGGCTTCTCCGAGACATTCTGTGCCAGGCGCTGGGGGCAAGATGGCGAAGTCACCACCTTGAAGAACTTCAGTGTGCTGGGGGAGACGGAGGCCCAATCAATTACACAATATTCATTTAATGAGAAATTATAAGAGCTATTCACTCAATGCACGCTTATTGAGCATCCATGCACGGTGATGCCAGGCCCACAGGGGGCTGGGGCCGTGCTGTGGGGGGGTGTGCAGGCAGGTGTCAGGAGGATGTGCAAACAAGGGGAACAGACTCCATCGGTCAGAGGCAGGAGGGCACAGCACCAGCACCACCAGCTGTCCCAGGGGGCGCAGCTCCCACTCAGCTCACGTGGGGCCCAGGGCCAGCCTGGCGCTCTGCAGGCTCCTCCCACTGGGCCTTGTGGCATTCTGCAAGGCAGGATTCCCGACTTCTCAGAGGGAATTCCTGCATCCTCATCCTCCAAGCCACCTTTTCTGCCTCCATTTGACCACCCCCTAGGCCTCCCATGTGACTCCTCCCCCGGCTCCCCACCCATCCCATCAGGCCCCTCTCCCACTTTCAGCTGTGGCTGCCACTGAGCACCAGGTTCCCCTGCAGTACCCCTCCACACAGCCAGCGAAGGCCAAACAAGCTGCTAGATGTAGACGGGCTGCAGCCCACGGGAAGCACCTTCCACGGTGCCCAGCGCCCATCTGTATGTCCCCCAGAGGCACCCTCCTCCCTCAGCTTCCCTGACCTCACGAGGGGTGCATCACCAACATCTGCTTCCAGTGCCCCGAGTTCCAGGGCGTCTCCAGGCCTTCGCTCACTCCATGCCCTCCACCTGGGGAGCATGCCCCCTCCCAAACCCCTTCCCACTGGCTCACTCCTATTCTTTTACACATGATCCTCACTCCATGCCCTCCACCTGGGGAGCATGCCCCCTCCTGAACCCCCTTTCTACTAGCTCACTCCTATTCTTTTACACATGATCCTCACTCCATGCCCTCCACCTGGGGAGCATGCCCTCTCCTGAACCCTCTTTCTACTGGCTCACTCCTATTCTTTTTTATTTTTTTAAAGATCTTATTTATTTATTTTTAAAGAGGGAAGGGAGGGAGAAAGAGAGAGAGAAAGAAACATCAATGTGCAGTTGCTGGGGACCGTGGCCTGCAACCCAGGCATGTGCCCTGAGTGGGAATTGAACCTGCTATGCTTTGGTTCGCAGCCCATGCACAATCCACTGAGCTACGCCAGCCAGGGCTCACTCCTATTCTTTTACACATGATTTTCACCAGGAGGTTTTTCCTTGATCCCCTTCAAGATGGGTCTTAACTCATGCTCCATGGGAAAACTTGGAGAATCCATGCTCCAATTTTTCATAAGGTCCAGGCATAGCTCCATTGCTGAGCTTAAACTTCGTTTTGAGGCAAGCTGGGGCCCTTTGTCCCCTCTCCAAAACGTGAGTCTCTGTAGGACCCAGCCCTGCCCCATCTGGCCTCTGCCTTCCCTTTATGCCATTCACCGCCTCACTCACTCTGCATCCATGTCAACACTGGCTTCCTGTTAGGTCCTCTTTGTGCCTGCTCCTTCTGCCTCAGGGCTTTTGCACATGCTGTTCCCTCTTCTAGGAACCCCTCCCCCATATTTCCCTCTAACACTACCCCTCCTCTAGGACTCAACAAAAGTGTCAGGCTCTAGGTGAAGCCCTGCCCCATTCCCAGATTGACTTAGCACCCCTTTCACCCCCACTGCCTGTGTCCCCTGTCAAAGCTCACGGGTCACCATGTGTATAATGCTCACTTGTACCCATTAGCTCCTAAAGACAAGACTGTAGTGGTCTTATTCACTGCTGTGCAACCGGTGCCAGGCGCACAGTAGGGGTTTGGAAAATGTCAGGTCGTGGTTGGAGGAAGAAGGACGGACCTGAGCTAGAGCCAGGGAGGGTAATTTCCCCAGGTGTCCCGGAGGGTCCCTCAGCGCAGTGGACAAGGGGAGTGCTCTCCTTTACGGAGTCTGGCATGACATAGTGTCTGACATGACATGGGGCCTGGCATGACATGGTATCTGGCATGACATGGGGCCTAGCACTGCAAGGCAGCATGACCCAGGGAGAAGATAAAAGCATTTGCTCTTCTCAAAGGTGCGACGACAGCTTCTGGCTGCTACTGAGTGCAAGCCAAGGTCAGGGGGAACTGAAGGAAATGCTGGCGGGGCAGCAGGGGTCACGTGGGGCCCTGGTACAAGAGCGCAGCGCTCCCCGGCTCCTTGGACCCAGGCAGGCAGGACACGCGGCCTTGCCTGGTGTCAGGGGAGACAGGAGAGGGCCAGCTCCCGCCCTGGTCTCCTCCCCTGCGGGGCTGAGCCATCCCAGCGAGAGGGACAAACGAACTGCAGATCACGCAGGACTCCACTCTTCTGGGGCATTTCAGATTAATTTTTCTCGCCCCCTTTGATGTTTCAGCTCGGTGTCCCTCCAGGCTCATCACATCCAATCGCAGATAGTTTGAACTTGTCCCCATTTGTGAAGTGCCGGCTCTGGTAATTGGCAAGGTTTGACAGATGAAGGGGACTCTGAGGCTCATCTGACACCAGGGACCTCCAACTCCCTGGAGAGATGGGGAGGCAGGAGGGCAAGAGAGGCCTTTTCGAGCCCCCGGTCTTCGGCCAGAGGCGGACAGTAGGAGAGACAGCTTGACCAAAGTGGAGCTGGGAGTCGCCAGGATGAGAGAGAACAGGACCCCAAGGGGACAAGGCTGAACCAGAGAGACCCTGAGGGGAGTGTGGCGGAGCCTGGGGGCGCCCCGAGGCGGCTGTGTGTCCAGCACTGGGTGCAGCTCTGCACGCACGGACCTGCCTGCACTCTGTCCTGTCTGTCAGCGCCGGGCGCTCAGCTGTCCATGGGCCTCAGAGGTCAAAGGCTCCCCGCCTCCGGGGGCTCGGGGACAGAAGACTCTGGGTGGCTGGGGTGGGGTGGGGGGAAGGTGATTTGTGCTCTTAACAGGGAAGGCAAAGCAAGTGGCCTGGCTCCCCGAGGCCTGCAGTGATAGAAGTAGCCCAGGTGCAGGAGTCGGAAGGACCCCGTCGGGTCCCGGCCCTGCCACTCACTCACAAGGTACGCGACTTGGGCAAGGAGCCCAGCCTCCCTTTCCTCGCTGAGAAACAGAGATAAATTCCGCAGGCTGGTTAAAGGCATGCGTGGCTGTTCAGTGCTGGCTCAGGGCGTGAAGCATGGTGTTTCTTAGGCCTTGTCTCCACACGCGTCTCTCTGGGTCCCTGGGACTGAATCTTGCCCAAGAAAGGAGGGGAACAGGGGCAGGAAGGAGCGGACCCGGCTGGGCCTCAGAGGTACTCACTTGGCTCGCAGGGCAAGCTGCCGATCATTGGGGCAGACCCACTGGTCGTTCCCGCTGCCAAAGATGGTGTCGGCCATGCTTGGAGCATCCAGCCAGTGGGGGGAGTCACATCTGAGGTGAGAGAAAGAAAAAAAAAGCGTGTCATTGGCTGGGGTGCAGATGGTAGGCAGGTCCCTCAGGCTCCGCACACTGGCACTTCTGACCTATCCCCATATGTTGCCCATTGCTGCCTGGAGTCTCACCTTCAGAATCACTCCTCCAGCTAAATACTGTTCCCTCTGAGCTCCTCTTTCAAAAGGCTCGTAACTCTGGGAGGGCAGCTGCATTTTCAACTTAGCTGGCAAGCCCTGGGCTGGGGGGATTTGATGCCTGCTTCCTCCAAGTACAGCTGTGCTTAGCACATCACCTCGCTGGAGGGGCCTGGGAGGGCGGTGGGGGTGAGGGGTATGACTAGAGAGCCCTTCTCTTTGAAGGGGACCTGAGCAGCGACCACAGGCACATGGCTGTGGCTGGAGCCAGCCACCTTCCCCAGCTCTGCTAACAAGGACTTTTCAGACTGCTCCCCAAGAGGTTCCACCACAGCCAGCGATCACAGTGCTAGGCAGGGGACATGATATGAGTGGTACCCTGGAAATCCTGCAGAGAGGTAGCCCAGCCCCAGAACTTTCTGGTGGTTTAACGTCCACAGTCTGGCATACTGGCTTTCTCTTTGCCACCAAGGAGTTGTGTTGGAGAGAGAAAAAGGAAGACGAGGGTGGGGAAAGAGGTGATTTTGAGGCCATCAACCCAGAGCAAAGATGAGGGGCTGTGCTGAGTTACCCACACTCCCCTGCTCTAATTCCATCTAGCCCAAACACAGAACTTCTTTCTCTTTCCTCTTAAAAAGTACTGAGGTTGGATCGTAGTCTTGAGTCACTTCCTGGTGGGGCCAGAGTTACCATACGACCCAGAAAATACTTCTCGGCATATACCCAAGAGAACTGAAAACATGTCCACACAAAAATAGGTGCGTCCATGTTCACAGCAACGGTATTCATAATAGCCAAAAGATGGCAGCAATTCAAATGTCCACCAGCTGACGAACGGATGAGTGTGGCTCATCATACTAGGAATATTGTTTGGCCACAATATGGATGAACCTCGAAAACGCTATGCTGCATGAAAGAAGCCAGGCACCAAAGGCTGTGTGGTGTGGCCCTGCTTACACACACTACACAGAAAGGCAGACCGACGGAGACAGAAGCAGCTTAGCCACGGTCGGGCTGGGCTGGGGGCTGACTGGGCTCGGGCCCCTTTGGGATGAAAACGTCCTGGAGTTATGGTGACGGTCACACAGCTTTGTGTGCACACCAAAACCACTGAACTGTACCCTACAAGAGTGTGAATTTGATGGCACGGGAATTATACCATTCAATCATTTATCATTACCATTCATCATTAAATTATATCATTATCATTAAATTGTTACAAAAATTCTGGAGTACTCCAAAGGAATATGGGCTATATGTATCAATAGTTACAATATTAGATATTTAAAACAGAAACAGATTTAAACTTCATTAAAATACTAAACTCATTAGACGTTCACATACTTTACAAAATAAAAACTATATTCTCAAAACAAAAACTCTTAGAATAATAGCGCTGTTTTATGTTTTCATAAGTCTGTGTAATGGTCGGCTTAACAAAAAGCAGCCGGACGTTCCTACCTGACTTTCCGTTCAGTCCCTCGCGACAGTGGTTTTGTTAAGTGCACGAGGGACATCCAGACGCTCGCGGGTGTGTGCTAAGGCTGGAAGGGGGGTGTTGGAATGACCTTCCCGGCCACCCGTGGCTCCTCTCACACTGCACCCACGCTCAACTGTCGGCTGATTCTTAAAGATTAGTTCTAATGTGGCATCTGAAACCACATCAATACACTTTTCACCTTATCTACATCTGTGAGAAAATGAGGCCAAGTATTTTATTATTATTATAAAATAATTTTGACCTTGTAGACCCCCTGACCTGTTGGGGACCCCCCAGCCCAGGCTTTGAGAATGGCTGTTCCAGACCAATGTCACCCATTTCTGTGATGACCAGCAGGGGGCAGCATGCAGACCGCAGCTAAGTGACCTGGGGACGAAGCCCAGGACCTTGCCCACAGGGGTCTCTATCCCACTCAGCAGGCACATGCAGGCTCCTGCTTTCCACTGTGGGCTGTTTTGGGAGGGAGGCATGGGTGGGAGCCCCCTGGCCGGGCCCAGCATGGCAGTGCCCCCATCCTCAAGCCTCAGATTCAGTCCTGACCTCCTCTCAGATGAGGCTCACATACACACCAGGAACACACAGATGGGGTAAAAAAATGAGACTCACCAGACAACTTTAAACAGGTGTCCCACTTCCAGCCTTTGGTGCACTGTGGTTTGTTTTGCTTTGTTTTAAAATTTCTGTTATGTTGTGAATAGCACTGTCGCACTGCTGTGTGAGTGTGAAAAGCATTACTCTGTTCCAAGTAAACACTTAAAATATTTCACTAGCATTATTTCAAAACCAGAGTACACCCCCTTATCCGCGGGGGACGTGCTCCGAGCCCTCCAGTGGCCACACAGTGCTGTTCCCTGCACACGCACACACACCTAGGGTAAAGTGCAGTTCACAAATCAGGCACAGTGTGGGATTAACAACAACAACAGTAAAATAGAACAATCATATCAATATGCTGTGATAATAGTTATGCGAATGCAGTCAGTCTCTCTCAGAACATCTCGCTGCCCTGCACTCGCCTTTGCCCCTCAAAGAGCACGGTCTGGCTTCTCCGTGGCTTACCTGGATCGCAAGTGGCCCCACTCTTGAGCTCTGGAGCCACCACTAAGTAACATAAGGGTGACTTGAACACTGGCACTGCGACACTGTGAGTAGCCCCGACCACCAGGATGGTTGCTAAGCGACTAACAGGGAGAATGCGTCCACAGCGTGGATATGCTGGACAAAGGGATGGCACAGCCCAGGAGGGACAGAGCAGGATGGCAGGAGATGTTGTCACGCTACTCAGAACGGCGCATAACCGAGAACTTACGAATTGTTCATTTTAGGAATTTTCCGTTTAATGTTTTTGGACTGCAGTTGACAACAGCTAACTGAAACCACAGAAAGTAAAACTGTGGGGGACCTCTGTATTCTGGGAGCTTCCAGAAATGGAAGTGAGGGTCTCTCCAGCCAGCAGAGACTGTGTCCTGCATAAACTGGGTGCCCCAGCAGCCACCTGTCATTGCCTCACAGATGCTGCCACTCCTGCTCCAGCCTGCAGGGGCCGCCACATTCAGGCCGCTGCTCCCAGGACTGGAAGGCCTGGAGACTCCTGGCCGTCCAGGGCTGCCAGGCACCACGAGTGTGGAATGGCCCCTCTTCTCTGCCAGGCATGCCCCCAGAAGCATGGCACACCAGAGCAGGGGTGACCACGGAAGGGAAGAGCAAGCCAGGGTGGGAAGTCCATCTTCTGCAGAAGATTCTGAACCAAAAGGATGTGGAGCTGGGCAGGGGGAGGGGATGGGGAGAAAGAAGGGGTCCTGTGCCCTCATGCTCAGAACGTCACCTCCTTTATGGTGGGACAGGTGGGGACATCCAGGAGAAGGCAGCAGCAAACACAGGTAGGGACACAGCAACTCCCCACAGCCCCAAACAAAGCACCCCAAATGAACCCCTAGGGGATGGATGAAACCCCATTTTAACACTTTGAGTCACTTCCTAGTGTGGCCAGATTTGGGGGATCAATGACAAGGGAACCCGTAAACTCATATTTATGTGTCCTCTGACCCACTTGAGGGCAATTTCCTTTTTCTTCTTTTTAAGAACAGGGGGAGGGGGAGAGTGTTTTCATACATGCCCCAACCAGGGATCAAACCTGCTGTGCCCTGACCGGGTATCGAACCTACAACCTTTAGGTCTACGAGAGGAGGCTCCCACCAACCAAGCCACACCAGCCAGGATGACGGCAGTTTCTTTTCTTTTTCTTTTTTTAAAATTTAGCCAAACTACTCCATGATCACGCACAGAGTATTTTGTTCTGTTCTTACTAAATCCAATCATTGTTTTTTTCTGTACGACAGAAGACAAAAGGGAGAGGTTGAGAAACAGAAGAGGTCATTGAGCTGACTGACAGTTTACCAACCCTTGGTCAGTACTGCTTTCTCTGCAGCAGGTCACTTGGTGGCTATAAGCACTGAGGGAGGGGTTTTGGAGCAGTGAGGAGGGCGGAGAGAAGACTCAATTAGGAGAGAAAAACCCACAGAAGTCTGGCTTTCATTCAAACTTACTGGAAGTGCAGGAACTAGTCAGTTATTTTTCCTCAGCCTCAGTTTCCTCATTGGTGCCCAAGGGAGCTGAGATGGACCAGCTGGAGGGACTGCCCTCTGCAATTCTGATGCCTGGTTCCGCCCTGCCCGGCTGCAGGAAGGAGGCACGGGGGCAGCTGGGGACTCGTGAAGGATCCTGGGGCAGGCAGCTGGTGGCTGCTCCGACCTGGGAGGTGGGACCTCAGCCACCGCCCCAGCCTGACCGCCAGGTCGGAGAGGAGGAGCGCATCCCTGCCCGCCCCCCCCCCCCCCCCCCCCCCCCCCCTCCTGGAGCTGTCCTTCGCCCACACAGAGCAACCCGGGGCAGATGTGGGAGAGGACGGGAAGCTTGAGGAGCCATACTTTGGGAACTTGCCAAGAAAGCCGGCTTAGGTTCTCCAAACCTCTTCAGTCTGAGCCAGCTGCCAGCTCCCTGACCCATCAGCCAACCCCGTCCCCAGCTTCTCACACCCCCTTGACCATGCAGCTCCTCTGCCAGACTGGACGCACCACCACCCAACACTCCCCTGCTGGGCTCTGCGACCGGCCCAGTGGGGGGCTCAGGAGGAGCGTCGGGAGGGCCCCTCCCAAGGCACTGCCAAGGCAAGACTCAGTCCTTCTGAGAGCAGGTCCTTAAAACTTCCAAAGTGCAGTGTCATGTGAGTTGAATATGGATGTGCCCTTGTATTAATAAATGTCAGTGTCTTGGACAGAAATCAAATGATGAGGGAACAGAAATCAAATGAGAGGCTTAAAAAGCCAAGTAAAAAGCAGGGAAGGAGAACCCACACATTCACAAGGGGAAGGGTGGGAGTGGCAGAGGGCCAGGAGGGGAGCAGAGGCAGCAGGCTGCATGGGAAGGGGGCTGCAGAGAGCTTGGCCTTCCTCTGTGAGGGAGGGGAGGAGGGGCACGTGGGCCAGGCCAGTCTCTGAGGCCCTTCCAGCTGTGAGAGAAAGAGGCTGAGGAAGAGAGGTGTGTATGCGAGTTGTGTGTGTGTGTGGAGTGTGGGAGTGGGAGTATAGGGTATATGTCCGCTGTGTGTGAGGTACAGGGTGTGATGTGTGTGTGGTGTGTGATGTGTGTGTGTGGTATGTGTGTATGGTCATGTGTGGTACATATGGTGTGTGGTATGTGTGTGTGGTGCTGGGGAAGGGAAGCCAGTCTGGGGGAGGCGGATGTTCTCCCTGAGACCCGGCCCCAGCCACCCTCCTCCTTTGAGGTGCTCCCATCTCTCCGTTCCGGTTGGACGGCGCCCTGGGGCCCTGCGCCCTCCTCTCCCCATCCTGGCACAGGGCCGGCCACAGAGGTATTCAGTGAGCATCTGTTCGCCTGGGCCGATTTCATCGGGGACGGCCTTTCCCAGACAAGAACGAACCCAGACAACAAGCCAGACGTGCTCAGAGCAGAGACGGGCTCTTGCCGCCCCCGGGGGCTCGTTCGCTCACAGGCAGTTTGTTGCTCAGCGTCCCCGGGGGTGGCCGGTGCCCAGGGCTCCGCCCGACAGTGGAGCCGCCTCCCGGGAGCCCGTGTTCCCACGAGGCCCTCCGGCGGCGGCGGTGGCGGCGGCGGCACCTGTACCTGCCGGGCAACACAAGCCCACGGACGCTGCATTCTGTCAAGTGCTTCTAAACCCTGCAGCGGGGGGCCCAGGGGACCACGTGGGGGGAACAAGAACAGGAGGTGACTGGTGGTGATTTCCTGAGAGAACACCTGGGGAGGGGGGTGGAGGTTCGTGAGCCCAGGGAACTTTCTGGGGAAGACCTGAGAAAACAAAGGCATTTCTACAGGAAGATCCAATTTCCATCTCCCTGAAATCCAAAGCTGCCCACCCCGGGCACCAGTCACTGCCGCAAAGGCTGCAGTCACAGCCCACTCTGCACGGAGCTCGGCCCCAGCGCAGCCACCTCCCGGCGCTGCGGCACGAAGACAGCCTGAGCTCCCGCCGCTCCCGGAGGGAGACTTCACGTCTTAATGTGAGATCTTCCCATTCTTTTCTAGGTCTTTGTGGGCAGATTTTAAATAAAACTGGGTTCTTATTACATATACTATTTGCTTTCTTATCACATTGTCCCACAATATTAAAAGTCCTCGGTCTTCTGGGTATGTTTTATCGCTTCCTGTTTGGAGGCACGAGATCGCCCGCAATTTTGTGCTGTGGTGTCCGACACTAAAGCGGATATCCTGGGAGATAAGTCTTTGTGTCTGTCTCTGGTTATTTCCTCAGGACAGATTCCCAAAAGGGAAAGAAAGGGCATTTTTCCACACGTATTTTTGAGACTTTTACGGCAGCAATGTTTGCAGCCCCCCGAAGGTGCCCCTACAACTGCCCACCACAAAAACATCTGCTGGGGGCAACTGCGTCCCATCAGAATAATGTGGGTTTTGTATTTTCTAAGAGCTCAAAGGCGGAAGAACTTATCTGTAAATCTCCAATAAGCTGGTTTTAATAATGCATACAGTGTTCTAATCTCTCTCTCTCTCTCTCTCTCTCTCTCACACACACACACACACACACACACACACACACACACACACACACGCCTTCTGCCCTGGCTGGGTGGTTCAGTTGGTTGAAGCGTCGTCCTGTATACCAAAACGGTGTGAGGTCGATTCCCTCTGGGGTGTGAATGGGAGGCAACCAACCAATGCTTCTCGCCCACCTCCGTCCCCTCCTCTCTCTCAAACCAGTAAGCATATCCTCGGGTGAGGATTGAAAAAAAAAGAAGTCCTCCTCTCCACAAACATTTGAGTCTACTTAAAAGAAGGCTTCTCCCCACTTAACAGACTTGTGGGCTCAGAACATGGTAAAGGGAGCACCGGCCATAGGGCCCTAGTGATCTGGCGGTCAGCTAGCACCTCTGCAGCCCGAAGTCTCTCTCCACAAAGGTGGGGACTCCGCCTCTGCCACAGGCTCGCAGTGAGGATGAAACGAGAGCAAACCCCTGTGCAGGCCATGCGGCCGCCAACCCAGGAGCGCACTGCTGTTTGACACCCGGCCCCCTAAACTTACAGCTGCTTCCACGCTGCCAGCCTGCGGCAGTCTCTAAGACCTGGGAAAGATACCTGGGGGGCAATGCCACCTACCCTTAGGGGAGATTATACAATGCCCACCACAGGGTGTCCGAGCCACCTACCAGGGCCAGCCGGGAAGGGGACAAAGCCACGGTCCCATAAATGACAGCTCCCTTTCACCCACACCTTTCCCCGGTGTGGTTCCCTCTCCCACCTTCAGACCCTGGCATTTTCTGCCTCCTTGATTTTATTTCAGGGAAACTCACTGACAGAACTGAGCCGACGGACCCTCTCCCCCCAGGGTGTGGTGCAGATGGACGGCCTGGTGGAAAGAGAAGGAACGATACAGGGAGAATGGCGGGTGGAGCAGAATGGCTGGAGGAAACCGCAGGGTCTAGGAGGGGACACCGCGTGCAAAGGCAAACGCAGATCGCCAGCCAGTGCAGGACCCCGCGAGAACAAGAGCATCCTTCCACCCAAGCGTGGGAAGTGTTCGCTGAACCGCCGAGCCCTGATGAATGAAATGTGTGGACCAGCCAAGAGCAGCTGCCAATCCAGACTCAGGAGCAAGACATAAACGTTGTAAACCACTGAGTTTGGGGGTGGTTGTTATGCAGCATTATCATGGCAACAGGCAGCTCATACAAACAGCATCCCAACCCCGATCTCCCTATCTGGCCAAGATCCCTGCCGGAGCTGTTCAAAATTTGATTTTCAAACTGGTGAGCTGTGGAACGGACAGAAAGACCAGATGGGGAGGCAAGCAGGAGACCCAAGAGGCAAGCTTCCCACCCACATTCCAGAGCCAGAGCCCTGAGCAGGGAGGTCTGGGGAAAGGCCAGAGCCTTCTCAGGTGGCCTGTGCAAGTTGGAAAAGAGGCTTCCTCCCCCTCAGCTGGTGTGGCTCAGTGGGCTGAGTGCCAGCCTGTGAACCAAAGGGTCACCAGTTCGATTCCCAGTCAGGGCACGTGCCTGGGTTGCAGACCGGGTCCCCAGTGTGGGGCACGTGAGAGACAACCACACATTGATGTTTCTCTCCCTCTCTTTATCCCTCCTATCACCTCTCTAAAAATGAATAAGTAAAATCTTTAAAAAAAATTAAGAAGAGGCTTCCGGACCTTGCATTCAGTCTCCTAGGGAAGACTGGGAGACCCTTTTTCACACCTGCCCTGGGCATGGGAGAGGAGAGTGGCTGCCCGTCACGTCCTAGCTGTGCAGAGGTGGGGCAGGGTGGGGAAGCAGGGGAGGAGATGAGGCATCTAAGGGAGGGAGAAAAAGCAGGGACAAATATATAAAAGAATACTTGCCACCCAGCTGCGCACTTCAGTGCTTCCCCAGGCCTCAAAGGCACCTGTAAGAGCTGTCAGTTCTACACCAGGTATTAATATGCCAGGGAACCCTTGGCAACAGCCCTGACATCTGCTCTGTTACTATGATACAGAAACACGATAACAGCCGCAAGATAAGGTGAGCCCAGAGGAGGCGTGCTGGGAGGATGAAAGAGGCAGACAGGAAGCCCGAGGCCTGTCTGACACCCGAAGGGGCCCTCAGCGCGTCTGGGGCTGACTGTGTACAAGGCAGGGCTCCAGGGATCCGTAGATGAGTGGAGCCCCGGGAAACTGCTGCCTGACGAACGTCCCTGGAACTCACCCTGTCGGCCACCGCAGCCACCAGATCTGCTGCTTCAGGTGACTCTTCTCCCCTACCCCCACTTTGGCTCACCCCCAGTCCTGCCCAGACCATGGCAAAAGCCACCTTGTGGGGCTTACCTGACCCCCTCCACTTGGCAGCCACAGAAGCCGCCCTTAAAGCCTAGGCAGGGCCATGCTTAAAAGCCCTGTTTAAAGACCCGCAGTGGTTCCCCACTGCTAAAGCAAAAACCCAGGCTGCACTGGGGGTCAGCCATGGTCAGGCCCCAACTGCCCTTCCAGTCTCACCTCCCTCCAGGAACTGGTGCTCCAGGCACCAGGATGCCGACGGGCTCCGGCTGCTCAGCCTTGTGCCCGGCATGTTCCCTGGAGTTGTCTACCTGCAGAGAACCAGCACCCCTCCTCCGGGAGTCTGTAGCTCCCCCTCCCTCTGCTCCCAGTAGAAATTGCCCCCCTGACCTCCCCCCGGCATTTCATAGGGGGCCTTTGCCTCTGTTTCCCCCATGAAGACCGCAGCTCTCAGGATGCATCTTAGCGTCCTCGGGCTGGTTCAGTGCCCGAGACGTGGCAGGTGTCCGGCACACATCCACTCACCTCCAAGGCTCACCGTGGCCCGTGGAATAATGCCCAGCCTCCCCAGCCCGGGGTTCAAGGCCCTGCAGTGCCGCCTCCCACTCCTCAGCCTACCTTCCTCCCAGCACCGTGCAGGGCTGGGCACTGGGCAGGTCTGGCCCGTGACACCTGTCTCCACAAAGTGGTTCACACCCTCTACAATCATGGAAAACCTCGAAAAGACTCCACCTTGAGGAACATTCAACAATGGCACAAGCAGGCACAGTGTCAGAATGACAAACGACCTGGACAGGGCTACAGCAAGATCAGGTGCAAGAAGTGGAAGCAAGTGGCAGGTGCACTGCCAGCACAGGACCCCGTGTGGGGGACGCCACCCGTGCATCAGAGGACGGGGGTTTGGGGTTATGAGTGAATTTATTTCACTGATCCTTTCCGTTCTCTCTCATTTTAAAGTTCCTCTCTCTCTTTTTAAAAAGATTTTATTCATTTATTTTTAGAGAAGGTAAAGGAGGGAGAGAAACATCAATGTGACCTGGCCTGCAACCCAGGCATATGTCCTGACTGGGAATTGAACCAGCAACCCTTTGGTTCACAGGCCGGCACGCAGTCCACTGAGCCAGCCACACTGGCCAGGGCTCCAGCAACCCTTTTCTAAGGAGGATTTAGTAAGAGTTTGACAAATGAGGGTACCCTGCCTGTCCCCAACCCTCTGCTCAGCTTCCTCCGCTGGGGAGGGGGGGCTCTCTGAAGCCCTGCGGACCCTGCTCACATGCCTGCAGCCTTCTTCATTGGTACCCTTGGAGGAGCAGCAGATCCTGGACACCCTGTGGCCCGTTTTGTGGCATATTCCTGCTGAGTCACAGAGCTAAGCATCTGCTGTTGTCCCCAGAAGGACAAGCAGCAGCCACTTAGCTTCATTACCCTCAGGCATTCAACAAACACACACTGAGTGCCCACTAGGTACCGGGCACGTGCCTGGCACCCCAGTTTGCTACAGGGTGCGCAGGGTTGATTTTTGCGCCCCCAGAAGCCCTCCCGTGGTGCACAGCTAGGAGGCCCTGCTTAGCACGGCGGGGTCTTCCCTCCAGGAAAGTAAACCCTGGTCTAACACACCCATTCCGATGGACCCCAGCCCCTGCCTATCTTTTTGTCAAACTGAAATTGGTCTCTCATTTCCAGGCCAAAATGCTTTGCAAAGGCTCCCACTCTTCCCCCTCTCCCTTCAGGTGCCAGCCCCCACTTCCAACAGCCCCACACCCTGCCTCCGTGTCCCAGGGGCACAGTTCACGTTTGTCATCTCTGGAAGGCCTGAAACAGGCAGGAGTCCCGCAGCAAGGCGACCACAGGGTCGAGGCTACAGGGCGACCAGGCGCTCCCGGAGTGACCTGGGAGCTCCCAGGAAGGAGGGGCCTCCTGGGCTGGCTGCGGGGCCCGTTGCTCCCACGGGTTACACGGCGCTGTCTCCTCTGAAGCGAATACTAAAGCTGGGAGGCTCCGGACAGTTCTAGAGCCTCCAAGTCCAAAGCCAAGAACCTGCAGGGCAGGGTTCTCCCCGAAGGACCTGGGAAGTGTCTGTCCCAGGCTCCTCTCAGTCTCTGGTGTTTGCCGGCGATCCTCGGCACTCCTCAGCTTCCAGCTGCGCCACCCCAGTCTCTGCCTTCACCTTCACGGTGTTCTTCCCTCTGCAGCCCCCCGTGGCCACCTCCCTGTGTCTCTTGCCTTCACACGGCCTCCTTCCCTCTAAGTCTCTCTTCTTCTTGTGAGGACACTTGTCCACAGGATTAAGATGAAAGGAGATGCCAATCTGACCTCATTGTAGCTAATTACATCCACAATGCTGCTGTTTCCAAGTGAGGTCACATTTGGATGTTCCGGGGGTGTGGACTTCAACATGTCCTTCTGGGGGCCACAGTTCACCCCATTCTACATGGGGAAAACGGAACCCAGAGCCTTGCCCTGGGGGTGGGGGGCAGCAGGCCCAGGGCCAGGGCGGGGGCTACACCTGTTGTCCCCAGAAAGGAGTTGTCACGTCAGTGTAAGAAGAGGATACACAAGGATGGTCTCCTCTGTCATTGTTTCATGTGGGGGTTCCTAACAGGTGGGCTGTGAACTTGGATGGGGGCAAACTGTATCTTTATTTTCATTAGCCCACAACTGAACGTTCCTATGTCCTTTATCTGTGAATATCAGCAACACACCACAGTATTATTAGAACCTGTGCCCGGGTCATCCATAGAATCTCAACTGTTTTTAGATCACAACGCAGAGCTGCAGATAGGTCGAAATATTTTTTATGCTCAACACTACTTTTAAGTTATAATAGTTACAAGACCTACTGCAAGGCCGTTTACATAAAGCTTCAGTGAAGAAGCACACAGCTGCGGCTGGGGAGCTCAGTCCTGATATGCCAAGGTTGGGGGTTCGATCTCTGGTCAGGGCACATACGAGAACCAACCAATGAGGGCATAAACAGGCAGAACAAGGTATGGATTTTCTCTCTCTCTTTCTTCCTTCCTCTCTTGCTCATTCTAAAATCAATCAATTAAAAACAAAAGAAGCACACAAATCACTATATGAAAAGTTCGTTTTTAAAAAATATACCGATCAACTGTAAGCCAATGTAATTGGTTTCCTTTGGAACCTGTTTGTGCATCTAAAATCATTATTTTGAGAAATGTTCCATAAGATTTGCCAGACTCCAAAAATAAAAAGGGAGGGTCTCTAGCACAAAAAAGGAGCAGGAGATGGAATTAGCGCCTGACAGAAAGATTATCAGAATGAAATCAAGCCTGGACGGTTAGCAGGTGTCCAGGCCCCAGTTCTCCGCTCAGAAAATGTCTAATCCTCCTGGGCTGCAGGCACCTGGCAGGGGCCACGGCGAGGGGCGTCAATGCTGTTTGTCTCTGGTGCAGAAACACACACCTGCACCCATGCGCGCGGGTTGTATGTGTCTGGAAAGTCCCAGGCAAACAAGATTTTTGTAAAGGAAATCTGATTTCAGATCACACATGAGCTGCTTGTTGGAGGAGCCCAAGAGAAAACTCTATGAAGCAGAGAAGCCTCTGGAAGGAAAACAGACCTACCCCTTCTCACCTGCTTGGTGAAGTCCCAGTTCGTCAGGTGTGCTGGCAGGGGCAGTCCTCCAGGCCCCCAGGAGCAGCGTCCCACACTGCTGGCTCCCCCAGCAGCCCCCACGCAGCCCCACCAGGACACCAGCCCTCAGGTGGCTCTGTGGGGCTCCGCGAGGGACGCCATCCTCCTTCCGCCCATGTCGGTGGATCTGGGGCAGGGACCCTGGCCCTGGCTGTTTGCTTAAAGCAGCAGCCAAGGCGCCTCCCAGCTGACCTGGCCTGCTATCTGGGGGCCAGCTGTCCCTGCTCGTTCGTGGAAACACAAACAGACGTTTCTCTGTCCCCACTCCAAGGTTAAGCGCCGCGTTGCCTGGGGCCAGCTGTCAACTTCTGTGCACACTCCCTGTTCCGCTAGCAGAGGCTAAAACCCCAAACAAGTGGGGGTGCCTGTCATGAACCACCATCGTGAGGACTGCTGAGGACTTGGGCAATGGTTGGGAGGGTCATCTCACAAGAAACACCCCGGAGTGTTTCTTGGCAGAGAAGATGAGAGGGGAAAGGCCAAACAGAACCACCAGCATATTTGCCAGTAGTTTTCAAAGCGTTTAGGAGAAGCCCACAAATTAAACATGCCTGCATACGCTCAGCCTGACCCTGAGCTACCAAACTGGGAAGGGACAGCAGCCGGCTTTACAGGGCTTTACAGGGCACTGTCCACCTGCCAGGTGCTTGCCCAGGGCTGCCACCTGAAGTTCATCACAATCCCAAGGGGATGGCATGATACCCTCTCTTCCAGAGAAGGGGCTCAGACCCTGTTCTTGGGAGGCAAAGCCACTCTCTCAAGGCCACACAGCTGCCCCTGGCCCTCAGTTTGGCCCCACGGACTGAGCTGAGCCCAGGGACTTTCTATCACCCTCTCTGCTGCAAGGAGCCCTGGCTTCAGCATTTGGCGCCTGATGAAAGCAACAGACCAGGAGGTATCCTCCAAGCGTCTCCCATGCTCCCAGAACTCGGGGGAGTGCCAGGAGTTCCCAGAAACCGAGACATGCAGGAATTGGCCAACCAGCCATTCTGAGAAGGCTCAGCATTACCGGGCTAGAGCAGCCTGTGGGGACTGCTGAGGAGGCAGGCTGCTGTGGGTTTCCCGGGGCAGGCCGCGGCAGGGATCAGAGGTACAAGGCTCACGCTGTGGGCAACCGAGGCCTCTGCTAACCTGCTCAGGTGCTGCTGTTGTCCCACCCTCCGCCCACAGAGCAGAGAGGCTCGACAGCACAGGCCTCTGGTTGCCCCGCTCCCCACCGTTCCCACTACCTGACTCAGGTGCTCCCACAGACTTCGGACACCCTGTGATCCCAGGTGGTTCCCCTGTCTCCAGGCTCCCCACCCAGACCTAACCTACCCTGCCACCAGAGGGCGCTCCAAAGGCCCAGCTCTGCTAGGACACTTCCAAGTCAGGCCCCAAGTCCTCACCTGGGAATTCAGGACCATCCGCAGGCTTTTTCCCACCTTGGCAAACTGTCCCCAGACAAACGAAAACACTTGGCATCATCCTCTGTGTCCAAGCCCGTGCCTTCCCTGGCAGCCCCGCCCCCACTCCACACCCTTGCCCAGCCTGAAACACACTGTTCGCCCCTGCGTCCTCAGACACGCTTACCCTTTACCTCTTACAGCACCTCCCAGTTTCTGGTGGTTCCTGAATGTGTCTGACTCTCCCGCTGGACCAATGCTTCTGAGAGCAGCACAAACCAACCTTGAGCCTGGATAATGCGACGCATGCACTGGAATGGAATTGAGAGTCCGGAAATAAACCCATACATCGATATTTAACTGCCTTCAACAAGGGTGTCAATACCATTCAATGGGGGAAAGAAGAGGCTTTCAACAAATGGTGCCGTGGCAGCCGGGCGGCCACATGCAAGAGAGTGAAGATGGACCCCTTACCTCACACCATTGGAAATGTTTTAATTCTTAAAGAATCAAAAACCTAAATGTAAGAGCTAAAACTATACAATTCTTAGAAGAAAATACAGGGTAAATCTCCATGAACTCAGATTTGGAGGTGGTTTCTTTGATTATTAACACCAGAAACACGAACAACAGAAGAAAAAAACCAGACAAGCTGGACTTCATCGTCACCAAAGCTGCACCAAATGACACTCTCAGGAAGGTGAAGAGACAACGCAGGCAACGGGAGAAATATCTGCAAGTCCTGTGTCTGATAAAGGCCTAAGCCCAGAATGTAGGAGAAACTCTCGTAGCTCCGCAACAATAGGACAACTCAGTTAACGGACGGGCACGACTGCACGTTTCCCCAGAGGAAACATATGCACTCCCAGGAGGACACGCAAAGGTGCTTAGGCAGCAAGGAAATTCAAAACCACAGGGAGATACCACTTCACACCCACTAGGGTGGCTATAATTTTTTTTCATTTTTATATTTAAAGGCTTTATTTCTAGAGAGAAGGAAAGGAAGGGAGAAAGTGAGGGAGAGAAACATCTACATGCAACAGACAGACCAACTGACTGCCTCTCCCACGCCCCCGACCAGGGACCTGGACTGCAACCCAGGCATGTGCCCCGACTGGGAATGGAACCAGCGACCTTTGGGTTTGCAGGCCAGTGCTCAATCCACTGAGCCACACCAGCCAGGGCGGATGGCCATAATTTATAAAATGGAAACTAATAAGCATTGATAAGGACGTGGAAAAACTGGAACTCTTGTATATTGCTGGTACGAGTGTAACGTGGTGCAGCTACTGTGGAAAACGCTGTGGCAGTTCCTCAAAAAGTTAAACATCAAATTACCACATGACCCCGCAATTCCACTCCTGGGTATGTACCCCAAACAACTGAAAGCAAAAACTTGTACATAAAAGTTCGTAGCAACACGATACACAACAGCCAAAAGCTTGAAACCACCCAAATGTCCATCGACTGATGCACGGGTAAACCGCACACGCGAAAACCAGGCCATGGAACACTATGCAGCCGTGAAAGAGAATGGAGTACTGATAACACTGCAACACGGGAGAACCCTGAAAACCTTGTGCTGAGAGAAGCCAGTAACAAAAGACCCCACGGCGTGGGACCCCATTTACACAAAATGTCCAGAAGAGGCCAATCTTCTGGAGAGGAGAGTCGTGGCTGTCTGAGGCTGCCGGGCGGGGGAGGGGCGGCCGGTGACAAACACCTGAAGTAGCAGGGCTCCTCTTTGTGGCAAGGAAAATGCTCTAAAACCGGCTGTGGTGACGGTTATACCTGAACACGAAAACCGTAAAAACCACTGAATGGTGCACTTTATGTGAGTTATATCTCAATAAAGCTGCTAAGTGCTCATGGAGCACAGCGAAAACTGAACCTGGGGTCTGAGCAGGGCAGCTGGGACGGTCTCCAGGGGACAAGGAGCTGGCTGTTTACATTTTACCACCAACCCCTTATGACAAGGACAGATTAACTGCAAATTAACCTCAATTAAAAAAAACAACAACAGATGGCACGTTTGTGAAAACACTGTAGGAGAGGGGCAGGGGAGAGAGAGAGAGGGAGCAAATACGGTCCAATGCTGAGAACCGCGGAATCTGGGTGAAGGGACGACAGGCTCGTTGCACGATCCGTCGGTCCAGCTTCCCTGTGATAGTTTAACTTGCACGTTAACTCTCAAGGGCTGAAGAGCGAACGATCTGAGCCACACAAGGAATAACTAATGTATTGGGTCATAACCCATAATAAGATCTCTGAGCTCTTAGGATATAAATAACTGAATGAATGAATGAATGAATGAGTGAATAGGAGAGGGGCAGCTCTCTCTCCCAGAAGAGTCTGACTGGCAAATGTAGAGGGCGTGAAGGAAGAGGAGACTCACTGTCACGACACCACTGTAACTGCCATCGCGGGCCAGACCGGGGGCGGGGGGAGGGGACACTAGAATCAGCAGGCAAGTCTGAGGAGAAACAGGACATTGGCACAGTCTCCAAGCATCTCTCCCAAGATGTTTACTAATTATGAAAGAAAAAACAGTGACACTACTGGGGAGAAACAGGCAGACATCACCCCGACCGAGTGATCGAGGTGACTGTCACCACGGCTGAGGCACATGGACATGTGATGTGGTCCTTCCTGAGCGGGACTCATGCCACTCCTGTGGGGTTCCTCCCAGCGACACCAAACCGAAATCCAATTGTAAGAACGCACCAGACAGTCCCAAGCTGAGGGCCGTTCTGTAGATCACCTGGCCGGCACTGTTTGAAAGTGCGCAGGTCATGAAAGATATGGAAAAAATGAGGAGTGGCATATTGTTATGTAAGGCGTGAATGGGGTCAGTAGGGGGTAGGGTAAACAGGCATTCTATCATTTTTGCAACTTTTATGTAAGTCTAAAATTATTTCAAAATTAAAAGCTTTGAAAATTCTCAGTTAAAAAGAAAACCCTTTGTATTAAATGTGTCTATTGTTTGCAATCACTTACACCAAGGGGTGTGTGATGTGACGGGACTTGATAGGACGGCGCCTGCCAGGGGGGCCTCGTCTCCCTGCCGGAAGCTAATTCCCACCTGGAAAAGGTGAGAGGGGACTCAAGATGTGACTGTGGGTGCCCCTGCCCATGGCATCTGGGCTAGAGGGAGCAGGCACGCTGAGGAAGGGGTGGCAATGTCTGCCAGGGTCTTTGCTTATCTCTGAGACAAAGGCAGGCTCTACAGAATGAAAAGGAAGAACAGTAACTTAGACTTCCACAAATGTCTGTTTTTTTGGCCCTGAACGACCTCGGCAAATGGAAGCCAGGGCTGACCAAGCAGGCCCTGACCCAACCCTGTCATGTGCCCCAGGTGGCCCTACCGAGGGGTTGATGAATACTCTTCTTCTGCAGAGTAACAAAGGGCAGTGGTTACAAGTCTGTTCTTTGGGTCACATATCTAGGGGTGACATTCTGGCTCTGAGAATCAGTAGCTCAGTGACCTCAGGCAGCTTCATTTATTTCTCTTAGCTTTGGACGCCTCATCTGTAAAGTGAGTAGTTGACTCTTGCAGCTACCAGGAAGAGCCAGTCAGATCAGAGGTTCTGAGTTAGGGTGATTCTGTCCCCCAAGGGGCATTTGGGGGAAGGGTGTGACTGGCTACAACCCAGTAGGTAGAGGCCAGGCTGCGGCTAAACATTCTACAGTGTCCAGTACAGCCCTCACAACATTAAATTATCTAGCTGGGAACATCAAAGTGCCAAGTCTAAAAACCCTGATTTGGACGGTGCAAGTCACACACCTAGCACAGGACCTGGAACACTGCTCAGGGCAGGCCTGCCACCACCACCACCATCACTGTTGTCATCATCATCACCATCACCACCATGGTCATCATCATCCCCATCATCACCATTGTCATCACCATCACCGCCACCACCACCACCATCATCACCATCACTGTTGTCATCATCACCATCACCACTGTCATCACCATCAGCACCACCACCACCACCGTCATCATCACCACCGTCATCACCACCGTCATCACCACCGTCATCATCACCACCACCACCATCACCGCCACCATCACCGTCATCATCACTGTGATCATTGTCGTCAGTATTGTCAGCTTCGGAATTCCCCGTCCCCAGAGGAGCACAGGGAGGGGCATCAGTGAAAGTCGCTGCACTACACTGAGCCAACAGGTCAGCCTTTGGGTTGCGGACTCCCCTCTTCCAAAATGCGCCTTCAAGCCCCCAGGCCTACCTGAGGGAACTGAGCAGCTCGGGGCAGGGAGGTGGCAGATGGGGAAGGAGAGCGGCAGTGGGGGTGCCCTGTGGAAAGGGTCTGAGCTGATGGGGATGAGACCAGCCGGCATCCTTCCTTAACACTGAGTGTGTGAGCTCTGTTGTAAGCATTTCGCACGTGCTATTCGTGTTACTCTCCCAATGGCCTGAGAGGTCACTTCATACTAGAATAACGTCTCCCTCCCCCACCACGACCACAACCACCGAACTACTGCTTCCCTGGTGGGCACCCCAGAAGGCACGGCTCTGTCCCCGGGCAGCCACGGCAGACGCGGGCAGTTCCTGAACCTTCCCTTCCATTCTGTGAGAGATGCCCAGAGGCACTGCTTCCGGGAGGGCAGCGGCCTGGTGAGCAGAAGGAACATCTCCTGGAAGGGCAACCAGCATGAGGGGAAAGGCCACACGGCCTTCTCTGGAGGGGCAGAGGGCTTGCTGGTGAGGCCACAGCGGAAACCAACCCCCGGGCCTGTGTGTAAAGCAGCCGGGAACCAGCCAGTCTAGAGCCACTGCTGGCAGCATTTTACCAACTAGGTCACATTCCTGCCTCTCTGACTTTTCCTCGCTGCCATCAGCAGGAACTCCCTCAAACAAAACTGGCCTGCGGTTTGTCCTCAGTGAAGTCAGCATGGGGACAGGGTGGGGTGTCTACGTTTGTGGCCAGGCACAGAGAAACTGCGGCCCAGGGGACAGGCCGGTGGAAGGAGTGACCAAGGAGAGGCTAGTGGAACAAGTCTGGCAACAAGAAGAGGGAGAGGCGCCCGGGAAGGGCTGAGGCTGGGAAGTGGGTGCCCGCTGGGGCAAGGCACACCCTCCATGTGCTCAGCCCCCCCCCCCCCATGCACTGCAAGGACGAATGGGGTTCTAGTGGGCTGCGCGGCCTCAGAGACGAGGAAACGGGGAGACGCAACTGTCACAGAGGTGCAGGGAAAGGTATGTCTGTTCCACGCTTGGTGCCCAGCGCTACGCAGAATCACCTTCTTTATTTTTCCTGGCAGGTTGTAACACCCTCACATCACAGGTGAGCAAACTAGGCTCAAAGGGGTAAATGATTTTCCCAAAGTCACACAGCACCTGGCAAAGCCCAGCACTTGAACTCCAAGCCCAAGCTCGTAACCTCAAGGGTACCCCAACTTCTTGACACAATATAGAGCTATGTGTGTTTGGGGCCTTTTCCCCAGGGATCACCCCCACATACACACACAATCTTTTTCCTTATCCTTTCAGATAAGTCGGAGACAATGAGTAAGATTCTAAATGAGGGAAACACTATTTTTTTCAAAAGTAAGAAAACAAACAACCTGTTATTTTACGGGCAAAAGATCTGACTAGACCTCACCAGAGAAGACACACAGATGACAAATAAACACACAAAAAGGCACTTAACATCATATGTCATTAATGAATCACAATTAAGATTAAAGGGAGTGGAGAAAACCCAGACCGCCGACACTGTCCAATGCTGGCACAGACATGGAGCCCTGGGGACTGTCGCTCACTGTGGAGAGTGCCGCCACATGGAAGGCAGCGTCCCACAAACCCGAACACGCCCCTACCACATGACCCAGCACTGCACTCCCCGGTCGGTGTCCACTCAAAGAACTGAAAACTCACATCCACACAAAAAACACGGCACGCCGATGCTTACACCAGTTTTGTTTATCATCGCTGAATTTGGAAGCAGCCAAGATGCCCTTCAGTAGCTGATGGGTAAATAAACTGCAGTGCATCCAAACAGTGAAATAAATTCAACAGTAAAAATGAGCTACCAACCCAGGAAAAGACACGGAGGAACCTTAAATGCATGTTGCTAGGTGAAAGCAGCCGATCTGAGTGGCTACGTGCCCGATGGGTCTGAGCAGGACGGTCTGGAAAAGGTGAAACTATGGAGACAGGAGAAGGACCAGAGGTGTGGGGGCAGAGGGCAGAGGGCAGAGGGCAGGGGTGAAGAGGTGGACCACAGGGGAGCTTCAGTGCAGTAAAACCATTCTTCTGTACGATATCATAATGGAAGCTACATGTCCTTACACGGGTGTCAAAACCCACGGCCATACAACAGCAAGAGCGGCTCCTAATGTAAACCATGGACTTTAGTTAACCACGCTGTATCAGCACTGGCTCATCGGCGGTGCCAACTGCACCTCATCATTGCCGGATGCTAATAATGGGCAGCTGGGGGAGGGGCGGGGCACTCAGGATGTCTGTACTTCCCCTCCATCTTTCTATAAACCTAAAACTGCTCTCTAAAAAAACTCAAACACTATCAGTGCAACGAAAAAAATGTTTAATTTTCTTCTACAAAGAACCTGGTGATACCACTAATCTGACATTTGTATAATGTGTCACGCCCTTGCAAATGTTTTGTGTTGATTACCGACTCGATCTTATCATCCCTGTCAGCAAACGAGCAGAGCGTGTACCATTCAGGCCTTTCTTCCCTGAACATCCTGTGCGTCCCCACTGCGCAGCCCACGGCAGACTGCAAGGTCAACAAACGCCGGCTCTCGGTTCTGTCTCCTCATCACAGGCATCACGATCGGCACGCGCGCATTTATTTCTTTGTGGGCCTGTTCTTGTTCGCCCCTGCGAGGTCCTCGGGGACAGGGGCTGCCTGCTTTCTGTGCCGTGAATGCGCAGTGCTGGCTGCACACGAACAGGATGAACGTGGATGAATCAGACAGCGGCTCTAATACATGCGGGGACGGCACAAAGACTAGCGGGAGCAACGGGAGGCGCAGGCAGGATTTCTCTCTGCAGCAACCCCAGGGGGCTTCGGAGCATGGAGTCTGGGGGAGGGCGATGCGGAAGAAGCAGGGACTTGGCAGGCATGAGGCAGGAATTCCAGGAACAGAGTCCTCCTGGTAGACCTGCCAGGAAGGAAGAGGCCTCTCGAAATGTCAGAGCTGGAAAGGAACTCTGAAGAGCCAGCTAAGGTCACAGGTAATTAGGACAGGAAGCTCCTGGGCACCAACTTAGGGTCGGCGAGATCAGAGACCAGGGACCTCCTGGGTGCCCATGAACACAGCTAAGGCTACCTTGATTCTCAAGTTTTCTCCGAAGTAAGGCTAGTGACACAGAAAAAGGAACACAGACACCGCAGCCCCTCCACATGCATCCCCACCACCCAGGACCGGCAGTGTGGCCAAACACGGCCAGCCCAAAGGCGGGAGGCCTCCGATGTCATTCTGTGCCATGCACGTTATTTTAACACAATGCCTTTCCCCCACCCTGAGTGATGGCTCCCAAAAGTGTCTTCCAGTGAAATTAGGTTCAGAATTATGCAGACTCTAGTTCTGTGTAATAATAGCGGTAACAGAGGCTAACACTTACACAGACAGCACCTTGCAAGCATTATAACGCAGGTAATCCTCCCACAATACTGCTGGGTGCCGGCAGTACCGCCATTATACAGAGGCGCCCAGCACACTGCAGGGTGCAGCCCACACCCAGACTAGGGAAAACAGATAGTGAGTTATTTCTCCCAAGGTGCATCTCTGGTCCACAGCCTCAAGCCTACAGACAACACCAGCGTGCGGGGCTGGAACCAGGCTCCGCTGATTCCAACTGCACAATCGTGGGCCTGGAGTTCCCACGCCTGCTCCTCTTTCCTTACAGGGAGGGCAGAACACCTTCCGCGGAAGGTTTTGTCCAAGATGAGCTCTGGCAACAGGGTGAAAGTACCACACACGGTGCCTGGCGCACTGCAGACCCTCGGAGGAAAAAACGGGGCGGGTAGGAGGGGGACTCTGGGGAAAAAAATACTTTTTAAAACCAAGCCCATTCTGAACCTCTGGTGGACTCTGCACTAGAAGGAGGAAATGGAAGAGTTAAAAACAAATCTGTGACCCAGATGACCGCAGGCCCCTGGTGAAAGAAATAGGGGCCAGGGCCCTCAGCCAGGCCGCCAGGGTCAAACCTGGGGCAGGAAGCTGCGCGCTTCCTCCTCCTGCAGGAACTCGGTGCGGCGCGCACTGGCCGGAGAGGGGCTTCCTGCCGCGAGCCCCACCCTCTTCCCCCAGAACATTCCACACTCCGCCAGGAGACGCCGGGAAGGGGCCCATGGGCACCTCCCTTCCAGGCCTCATCTGACCCGCATCCTTGCCCAGCTCCCGCCGCCTCCCCGCAGAGAGGCCGAGGCGGCTCACCCACCCCAGCCCTGCCTCTCTGCGGCGGCGTCTCGGGCTGCCCGCCAGAGCCGGTGAGAGTCGAATTGGGTAGTTGGGTGGCGGGGGCGCTGGGCCTCAGCCACGGCTCTAGTTTGGCCTCATACACTCTTTCCTTAGGCCCCCGACTGGTCACCTGCTCCCAGGCCGGGTGCCCACTACAAATAAGTAGGTCTGTTCAAGGACAGCCCGCGCCACTGCCCTCCTTGAGCGTCTGCACCGGCTCCCGCGGCCTCCGTGCTGTTCGTTAGCTGCCATTTCCTGTAAATCAACTGTGTTTTCCTTTGACTTATTTTCAAAGGAAAATTTCTCTCTCCACCATAAATAGAAAACCATATCATCTGCCATAAACAGAGGCCAATGAAGAAAAAGTTATGTTCTAATACACATGGAAATATACGCATAATCATTAAAATATTTTAAATGCTTAGATATAAAATATACTTACTGTTACTGTATAATATACTTAAAATGTCTCACAATCTAAGAAATGCTGCCTTGGCACTATTTTTAAAGATTTTATTTATTTCTAAAGAGAGAGGAAGGGAGGAAGAAAGAGAGGGAGAGAAACACTGATCGGTGGCCTCTCCCATCCACATCGACTGGAGACCACACCCTGAAACCCAGGCACAAACTCTGACTGGGAATCGAACCGATGGTGTTCCTCTTTGTGGGACAACAGCAGCTGAGCCACACTGCTCAGGGTGGCACTTCAGTTTTGCTTCCTTCTGGCCCTTGTTTTTTCTGGTCCTGTCTCACATTGTCTTGTCCAGGTTGACCCCAAATAGCACTTGGGGGCACAGATCCTGCAGCCCCTCTTCCAGTGCCTACACATGGCATGACATGCAATATAAATACTTACAGAATAGACTGTCCCAGTGTGCTTGGTCATATTAACATGCTCCTAAGCCCACCTGCTGTCCTACCTTCTGCCAAAGCACATGTCCTCCATGCCACCCCCTTATCAATCCCTACCCACTGAGGTCTCTCAGAGCACGGCACAGGAAGTGTAGAAACTATCGAGGATGTGCCGGGACCGGGCTGCTACTTCCTCCGAAGCTGCAGGACCCAGGACCCAGGAAGAAGCAAGTCTCCAGTCACCCATTAACCAGCCCTCTCCCAGCACAGAGGACACACCTTTCCCCAGGAGTTGGCCAAGTTCTGGGAAAGCCCTGCGAGTACTGGGACCCTGGTTCCGGGAAACACAAAAGTCACCTTCCTGTCCCCTCCGAGCCAGAGACCCCCAAACACCTACCAGGAGCTGAGGGGAGCTTCTCCGGGGCCTGCCCCTGCTGGCGCCCAAGATGGGAGGAGTGGGTCGCTCTCCCACCCACCAGAGTTGTCAGGGGCGACCCAGATGAGGATCTGAATCACTCAGATCTAAGTCAACACTGCGAAGGCCCAGCTGGAGCCAAACCAAGGCCTGGATTCCCCCTGGTGGACTGAAGCCTGGCCCAGGCCTGCCCAGTGTGCTGGTGGCCGGTCCCCTGACGACACAGTCATCCTAAAAGTGAACAGACACAGGGCATTTCTTACTAGAGGGGGGCCTCTGCTGGGAACGTTTGCATTCTTTTTGGTGTTATTATTATTATTTTTTTTAGTCTGGCCACTTTTATGACTTTCAAAGATTTGTTAGAAAGGCTACATTTCATGGGGAGATATCCAACATACTCACTGCAGGCAGCAGACATGCACGGGATGGCAGCACCCCAAAACTCCCTGAAGCCTCAGCTGCTGGGGGTGGGATGCCCACCCTGTGACTGGGTGTAGCCCCCCAGGACGAAGGTCAAGGGAGGCACAGAGAACGTGACCAGTGTCACAAACACCCTCCCACGTGCAGCCGGAGGAGGAGGACGCGGGCGATGATGCGAGGCCTGCACCCTGACACCTGCTGACCGTGAGAAGGAAGGGGATAGGGATCTCCGTGCTGACCTTTTCACAGCACAAACAAGCCGATGACAGAGCAAATGCTGTAGTGACGAGAAAAACACCACCTCCGGCCTCCTGTCCCCCACGGAGAACAAAAGCAGGCACTGCTGAGAGGGACAGAGGGACACAGAGGTTCTCAAACTGGGTTCCAAGGAGCCCCAGGGGTGTCACGCACCTCTTTTGGGGCTGCTAGCACAGAGTAGGGAGGGAAAAGGGGGGTATTCCCACCCAGCCCAGAGTAACTCGGCTGCTGCCTGCGTCATATATGTTAGACTTCCAGGGAAGATTTCATCTGAAGAAAAGTTTCTGTATCTCGAAGCGTTCAGAAGTGCCGAAGCGTGACGCCGGTTGTATCCAAGAGAAGAAAGTGACGTGGGTCGTCTCTGAGGTCTCGGAAAGCAGGCGCCGCAGAGCCTGGCGTGTAGGCAACCAGCGGCTCCTTCGCCCTGAGCATGCGCCCCACGCATAGGAGAAGCGACGGAGGAGGGGGCCTCCTCGGCAGGTCTAGCCTGGCCGCTGTGCCCTTCCCCGGCAGGCCCACGGCTGGCAAGTGCAGGGGCAGCAAAATCACAACGGGCTTTGGGCCAAGTCAAGCGTCTAGAAAAGACACCTGAACCTCAGCAGGGATGCAGCCAAGTGCAGGCACCAGAGCCAGATCTGTGGATCCAGGGACCGAAGGCCAAAGAGATGTGACAAGTGTCAGTCACGGGAGGGGACCTGAGACAAAGCCCTGGAATAATAGCAGTGGCAAGAGGCTGGCTTCCGTGTGCTCCCCAGTGGCCTGCGGCACAGGAAGGCTGGCTTGGTTTAGAGGTCCAGGAGGGACCAGACCTGAGGCTGTGAGGAGACCAAGGGTGCCTGCCTTGCATGACCGAGAACGACAGGCATGCTGGGCACTGCCAGACAGATGAACCCTTCCAAGTGCCCCCGGCTGCAGACAGCGGTGCAACAGTGAGCAAAGGCTGGGGCTTCTGCCGGCCTTCCATAACAGACACACATGGTCTGCCCGGCATTCCTTTCTGTTAGAATGAGGCCTCTTGCAGGCTAAGGAAATCATGCCCAGTCATTCTGGGTGGGAGAAACTGGCCCCTCCTATCTCCTCCTCGGAGTGAATGTGGCTGGGGCCCACCAATTAGAACATCCCCTGGGCACAGTGACAGGGTCAGGGCTGGGTGTGTGACCCAGGCCCAGCAGTACAAGTCCTCCCCAGGCTCTCACCAGAGTTGCTGAAAAATACACTCTTTCCCTGTGAGAACAATATGGGTGTGGGGTGGCCAATGGCCACCTTGTTGCCACCGGAAACAGCCCGAGAATAAAGCCAAGTGGAGCTGAGAGATGGAGGTACATACTCCCCATGGCATTGCTCACTGCTGGATCGAGCCATACCTGAAGCACTGATTTGATTCCCAAGTTGCCAGGTCCAGAGTCCTCTTTGTACTTAAGGTAGTTTGAGTTGAGTCTCTGTGATTGACAGTGAAGGGTCCCGAGTAAGTCACCTATCCAGAAATGGGAAGGAGTGGGAATGCACCACACACGCTAACTTGAGTGAGCCTGACATTTTAACAGAAACACTATGACCCCTGCTCTCATGACCTCTGTCCCTTTGGAGGTGTGTGCCAGCAGCAGCTTGACCCAGAGATGCCAGAGAGGAGGCTGCTGTGCCCCGGTGCTCATCCCTAGGTTGACCTTGGCTCCCCTGCAGCAGCCTCGTGCCCAGAGGGAGCCCCTCCACTGTGGGCTTCTTCCATGTCCACCCCCCCTCTGTCACCACCTGTGAGCCTCTCCCTCGGCATGCACACAGACCATTAAAGAAAGTTCATCCACATACTCATGTCCCCGAGAATGCCTGAAGCTGTCTCAGTCATCCCTGTCCACCCGGCTCCATCATTCACCTCTGACTGCCCCAGGCTCAGCAACCAGAATGAACGTGCCAAGGTCGCCCAGCATGCTGACGTGAGACCCTCCAGCACTAATTCGTGCGGAACGTGTGCGTCGGCGGTGGCCCTCCGTCCAGCATCCCCCTGCGGTCCCAGGATCGCAGCAACAGGTCCCCTCTCTGCACTGTCCAGCCAGAATCCCACCAAACATGTTGGAACGTGAAAGTAGGTGCCAGACGGCTACATAAATGCACAGGTAAGATTTGCAAGGAGGAGGCCGAAAGGAATAAACCGAATGACTTATATGTATAAAGTAAGGTAATGTAATAATTAGTATAAATAGGAAATGAAAGTTCCCTAGATAAATGACTAAAAAAAAACAAAAACAAAAAACAAAACCTTAAAAAGTTCAAGAAGAAGGAAATTAAGTAAACAACTTAAGAAAACAAATCTACCTCTGGGAATAAAAGCAGCTCATGTTGCATGCTACGTCTGTGATCAACACAAATCCCATTTCAGAATCGGAACTGTGTCAGCGACAGTGTCAGTGGTGAACCAGCCACACAAAACCCCCCTGGTGAGCTGGGCCAGGCCAGCAGCCGGTAGCCAGGTGGCTGGCATGGCTGGAGCCTGCTAGAGGCGGTCCCCAAGGGTTAACAGGCACAGGAGAGGTAGAAGGTACACTGAGTCCAGGGCGCAAAGGCTGTGCATCCCCCTGGGGACTGCCCCTGCCCCCTCGGGGCCACCCTCAGGCCCACCTGATTTCCCCAGCTCTCCCCCAGCCTGCCCCTCGCTGCCTGGGGCCCCTCTCACCCCGTCCCTGCTCCACTCCCAAATCTGCTGCCCCACATCAAGCCTGGGGGCCAAGCTCCCAGTTGGCTCAGACCCACCTTTCCTGGTACAGCTGCTCCTGCTCCCCGCCACAGCCCTGAGGGCACCCCAGGGAATCCTGTCTTCTCTCCTCCAGCTCTGCCTCTCTGCTCCTGCTGCCCCCAGGGCCCCAGAGGTCCCTCCCCTCCACCTCACCCTTGTAGACCCGCCAAGGGTGCTGTGCCAGGAAGCCTTGTTCTCCCCTCCGCTGAGGCCCCTTGGCTCCCCGCCTATCCCTCCCCACAGCTATGAGCATTTGCCACCTTGTGTTCTATTCGCATCTTTTCTGTTCTACTGGGCAGTCCCTGTTTATTCCCTGTTCGTTCATTCATTCATTCATTCACTCACTCATCCATTCCACAAATATGTACTGAGCACCTACTATGTGCTGGCCCCTGGGCGAGGGCCGAGGTACAATGATGAACACGACAGACGCTGTCTCCGCCACCTTGGAACTCGGTCTTGGAGGAGGGAAACACTAACCGAATAAACAGAGATAAATGTGGCAGCACAGCTGCGACATGGGCTCCGAGAGAAAGGTGCAGGCGACGTGACCTGTGAGCTCTGATGCGCAGGGAGAGTCGGGGAAGGCATCTCTGGGGAAGTCAAGTTGAACAGGACCAGAGGGGGAGGGTGCTGCGTTGGGCGCACTTTCGCGGCACGCGGTAGATGTTCACTAAATATCTGTGGAACGAGAGGGTGGCCGTGAGGAGTCAGAAATTCCTAGCCTGCCCTGTGTCTCTCCAGACAAACATGCCCCCTCTCATTACCCTGACCAGTCACTCCACTTGGCTCCCAGAGGGGCTTGACAGCAAACACACCTAGAACGGTCAACAGGACATGTCCACCTCTGTCACCCCTGCAGAGGGGCTCGCCACAACCTAAGGGGGTCACCTGTGACCCCCCGACACCTGCACCGGACCCCCCGACACCTCCATCGCCCCCAGCACTGGAACGGCATGGGCCATTCCATTGTGCCAGCACCCCATCGCCGTCCTGGCCACCCGGACCGCCACACTGGAAGGGCCACCGGGTCCCTCTGCCGCTGTGACTGATCAGCGGTGTCCACCGCAGGAGCGGCAGCAGCGACATATGTGCCACATATTTCCTCGCCACTCGGGGCCCGCAGATGACCACCCAGGCAAGAAATTTCCCTCAGATCTAATTGCCTGGAAAAGCACTCGGCGTCTGCTGTCCTTTTCATTATGGGCCACATGAACCGTGCACATAATATTTTTTCCTGCTTTGATTGCTAATTAGCTCCAAGCTAAATCTGTGGTTCAAATACAGTCAACTGTGTACAGCTCTATGGCCTGAATATGCATTTAACTCTCTCCCTGATTTTGACCTTCTAGTTAATCTGCATTTTTCCTAATCTTATTGTTATGGGCTTCTATTTAATTATGTACATACACATACAGATATACACAAACATATATAAAATATCTACGTATAATTTATCTTTTTATGAGTACATATTTCCATATTTCTTATATACCCCAGCAACATCCATGTATCCTTGTGGGCGTCCTGATCCCTCTAGGGAACGGGATGAGGGAAGTAGCGAAGAGATGGATGGATGGCAGGAAAAGGAAGACAGTCTTTGCCTGAAATAACTCAGAGTATCACAGAGAGGGCAATGGAGTCCAGGATTAGAGATCAGAAGCCAGGGTTTTAGTCCTGGCTCTGACCAGCCACATGTCCGCAGAAGGAAAAAAAATTACTCACGCACACCCCTCCCCACGGACAGGCAACCTGAGGTTTCACCGACTATGCAATGCGTCTGAAACAATGTGCCCTTCTTACTTCAGCTGGTTGTGAGCGACATGAAACGCAGAGGCTCTCGACTGCTAACGAGGGGCTGGGCACCAGCCACGGGCTGCCACCCGCTGGCCTCCCCCTCAGGACTGGGCACCACGTTCTGGGCCACCAGCACACGGCTGCGTCCAGACCACGTGGCCTCCCACACATGCTGCCAGAATTCAAAGAGAAAGGAGCCTTCAGAGGCCGTGTCTGCATACAGTCCTCTCCCTCGTCCCGCTCTGATGTCTGAGCATGCTGCGACTGGAGGACTTCAATTTCCTGCTTCTCACAGGAAGAGAGATGGACCCCGCCAGGATCAGTCAGCTCCTCAGGACTGGAAGTGGGGCTCCCGCAGAGAGGGCCTGGGCGCCTGCCCCCTCCCCCACCCCCCACCACTCCCAACCACAAAGTAACTGCAAACAGCACGCGTTACCTACCGACCAGGGGCAGAGAGTGAGCTGAGGTGGAAACAGAGGGGCTGCGTGAGGCCACTGGCAGCTGACCCTCACAACTGCCTCCCGCTGAACTTCCCAGACATCTGCTGTCCCCTCCTGTCCCCAGTCAGAGGCCCATTTATTCCACAGTCACCAGGGTTTCCAGGCACTGGAATCAGCAACACTGAGTCTCAAACAGCAGCTGAAAATGGGACAGTGACAGTCATGGGAGTTCTTCTCCACAAGTTTTGCAGCAGGGCAGGGGCCCAGCCTTTGTTTTCTGAGGGACTAACAGAATCCGCAACAGTGACAAGATAACTCTCCATTCCAGCCTATTCTGAAAGTGGAGGTGAGGGTGAGGGAGGAGGGGCAGTCAGGAGGCCATTTGTTCAAGTGTCAAAATAAGGTCCCCCGCAGCTTATCCCTGGGATACAGGTGGCAAACACAAGGCCCTCCGCCTTGTTTTATCCAGCCCGCACCTTGTTTCTACCTGCAGAGCTCCGTGCCCCTAGTTAAGCAGTAGTTACATTTACACATTCGGCCCTTTGAAGGCTACCTGAGGCTGATATGCCCCCCCCCCCCCCCCCCCCCCGCTGCCCCCTGCCCGTGATGATGAGTTTGACACCCCTGCCCTGGGGGGAGCTGATCCCAGGGATGAGTTATTCCAAGTGGGGGAGGGACTGTGACATAGGGTAAGTAGCATCCCATCTGATGTCCCTCCTTCCCCTGGGCCTTACTGTAGCTGCCGGCTGCCCAGAAGCACTGAGTTTACACTGAGACCAGCCCCCGTGGGCCCAGCTGACTCTGCCAGGGGTGCACCCCGCCCAAGCTGGCATGTCGAGGTCTCCCCCTTGGAAATCTTGGAGATGGGCTAAGAGACTGAAGTCTCAACTCCAGTGCTCTCTGGCACAGTAAGATGCAAACCTAAGCAGTGAGAGGGGGCACTTCCACCAGGCAGAAATGCCCGTGAAAGAGAAAGGTGGTCTTCTGTGAGAGGAGGGGGTTGGGGGGACGTGAGAGGCTAAAGCAAAGACAAGGCAGAGTGAGGGCTCCTGGGCTTCCAGCAGGCGCACGAGCTTAACTCAGCCCTTCCGGGACCTGGGCCTCTGGGAGATACTGCGTGCCCCAGCGATTCATTCCCGTGTTTGTTCAACCTCTGCTGTTTGCAACCGGGCCGGTTAGCCACAAGTCCTAGTTAGCCTGATTAATGTGTTGTCCACTTCCCTACCATCAACACTGCCCAACCGCCACCTCCCCCAGCTGCCCTTAAGCAAGGAGACCTCAGCCATGCTCTGGGCCGATTAAGAACAACTTGGGGGATTCTAATCAGTAGCAGCAGACATCAGTGGTTTTGGTCCCAGGGGACCCAGGTCTGGCTCCATCTGGTGGGGTAACCTTGAATAATAACCTCCCCAACATAATCTCCCACCCTGGCTACTGCCTGGGTCTTCCCCACTCCACTGCTGACCCTCACGGTGTCACAGTGGGCCCTTCAGGATGCCAGCCCCACTGGCATGGGACACACAGTGGAAATCCGCCAGTGGCTTCCTACTTACTACTGCTATAGTGCTAAAACTAAAGTCTCCACACCACTGCCCACTCAGGCCTCTGCACCACCCTTCCAGCACCCTCTCCCCCCTTGGGCCTGCAGCACCCGGACACTTCTGCCTGGGGCATGCTCCCCCTGACCCTGCTCCCCCAAACCCTTTCACTCAATTAACTCTACTTTTTAAACCTTTTTATTAACATCATTGTTAAGATTTTATTTACAAACCATAAAATCACCATTTACAATTTTAGTGTAGCCGGAGCTAGGCAGTCACCCCCACTACCTCAGAACACTTTCATCCCCCCAAAAGAAGCCCTTTACCCACTCGCAGTCCCTCCCCACTCCTCCGGTTCCCCGAACTACTAGAAACTCGAATCTATTTTCGGTCCTACAAGTTCGCATAGTCTGGACATTTCATCTTAATGGACTCACACAGGAAGTAGCCTTTCCTCATCTCTCCCATTTTTTAATGCTGTAGTCTTTATTATTCCCTTCCTTCTGCTTGCTTTGGATATACCATAGTTCGTTGTCCTTTTATCTTGTTTTCTTAAGGTAGAAAGTTACCGATTTGAACTTTTTCTTCTTTTTTGATATGAGCCTTTACAGCTATAAATTTTCTCCTAAGCACTACTTTAGCAGCATCCTATACATTTCAGTGTGTTGTATTTTCGTTTTCATATACCTTAAAGTATTTTCTAATTTCTCTTGTGATTGCTTCTCATTGGTTATTTAGGGGTGTGTTTACTTTCTACATACCTGTGAATTTTCCAGATTTCCTCTTATTGTTGATTTCTTCTTTAAAAAAAAAAATTATTTATTTATTTATTTTTTAGAGAGGGAAGGAAGGGGGAAAGAGAGGGAGAGAAACATGAACACGTGGTTGCCTCTCATGCGCCCCCTACTGGGGACCTGGCCCGCAACCCAGGCATGCGCCCTGACTGGGGATCAAAGCATCAACCCTAGCCTGTGCTGGATCCACTGAGCCAAACAACCAGGGCAATGTGGATTTCTAATTTCATCCCACTGTAGACAAAGAACATACTTTGTATGATTTCAATCCTTTTAAATTTACTGAGGCTCAACTGTTTTATGACCTAGCATATGGTAACGCCTGGAGAACATTTCACGTGCGCTTGAGAATGAATATTCCACTGTTGTTGGGCGCAGTGTTCTGTGTCTGTGAGGTCTACTGGGCTTACAGTGTTCAAGCCGCCCACTTCCTTCCGGTTCTCTGCCCGCCTGGTCTAGCTAGCGCTAAAAGTGGGACCTTGACGTCTCTAACCATGATCGTTGAATTGTGTACTTCTCCCTTCATTTCTGTTAGATTTTGCTGCATGTATTTTGGGGGCCCATTGTTAGGTGCACATATGTTTATAACTGACATGTTTTTCTGATGGACTGACCCTTTCATCATAGCAAAATGACTCTAGTTTGTCTGTAGTAACTATTTTTATCCTAAAGTCTATTTTACCTGATATTAGTACAGACACTTCCACTCTCTTTTAGTTACTGCTTGCACGGTTCATCTTTTCCATCCCTTTTCTTTCCACCCATGTGTATCTCTGAATCTAAAGTGCGATTCTTCTGCACAGCATAGAGCTGGCTCCCCCCCCCACCCCATTCTGTCAATTTCTGCCTTTTTCTTGGAGTGTTCAGTCCATTGCATGAAATGTAATTACTCATGAGATAGGATTTTGCTATCTCATGCCATTTTGCTAGTCATTTTCTATATGTCTTCTGTCTTTTCATTCTTATATTCTTCCATTATCGTGTTCTTTAATGTTAAATAAGTATTCTAGCATACCATTTTAATTCACCTCTATTATATATCTTTAGTTATTTTCTTAGTGGTTGCTCTGGAGACTACAATGAACATTTTAACTTAAAACCATCTAGCTCTGCTAATGCCAACTTACCTTCAATATATCCAGAAATGTTGCTCTAATGTAGCTTTGTTTTCCTTCCCCTCTGTTGTGCGGTTATGTTACACTGTTACATCTTTGTTCATTATACGCCTGCCAACACAGTTTTATAATGAATGCTTTATGCAGATAGAACAAAAGGGTAACAAACTAAGTACGTTTACACCTTTAAAAGCACCCCTCATTTCTTCATTCGGATTTGAGGTACTGTCTAGTGTCCTGTCTTTTCAACGCAGAGGACTCCCTTTGGTGCTTCTTGTAGGGCATGTCTGCTGGCAGCAAATTCAGTTCTTATTTATCTAGATTTTTTTATTGATTTTGAGAGAGAGAGAGGAAGTGAGGGAGGGAGAGAGGGGGAGGGGAGGGAAGAGGAAAGTGGGGAGGAGAGAGAAACATCAATTTGTTGTCCCACTGATTTATGCATTCATTGGTTGCTTCTTGCATGAGCCCTGACTGGGGATCAAACTTGCAATCTTGGTGTATCAGGATGACACTCTAATCAACTGAGCCACCCAGCCAGGGCTTATCTGGGATTTTTTAAAGGACAGTTTTTCTGGATATAGAATGTTTGGTTGACTTTCAGCATTTCTACTGTCATTCCAATGCCTTTTTGCTTCCATGGTTTCATATCAGGAGTCAGCTGTTAATCTTAATAAGGCTCATTTGCCTAATTAAGTCTTATCCTTCAACTCTGAGAGAAGTCAATCTCTTTCTCCCTAGACTGCATCAGGTCCTTCCTTACATGCCCCCGGGTGCTCTGTACTTTCCTTTATTGGCAAGTAAATAACTAATGACAAAGTGGCTCTTTGGAGCTTCCTTCTATCACTAGCATGTACGTTCTATAAGGCAAGAACCAGGCCTGCCTTGTTCAGCCCTGTATCCCCAGAGGCAGCACATGCCTGGCACACGGGAGCCTTTAAAAAAACATTTACTGAGTGAATGAATCACGCTCATCCAAAAGTAGGCTGACTCACTGGTGTCAATCTTCACCCCTTATAACGGCATGAGACAACCACACTTGGCCAAGGCCTGGTGGTGTGCAGTGTACTTCCTGCCCCCCGGCCGGGGCTTGGTCACATGGCCTGCATTGGTCAACGGGATGTTATGGATGTAATGTGAGCAAAGGCTTGAAAAGTGCTTGTGCAACTGAGCTCGCCCTCCTGCATTACTGCCTGTCACCACGACACAAATGGGACTTGGTGGCTCCTGGTCCAAGTGGGATAACAGATACAGGGAGCAAACCTAAACCCAACTCACAGCCTGAAGCCAACCAAGGCCCACTGAGAGCGGCCTAAGTCAGCCACACTCCACCAAACCCACAGGTATGTGTGGGCGGAATACTGATTGTCACATGCCAGTGTGTTTGGGAGGCTCTGTTACACAGCAGCACTGTGGCAACAGGTGACTGAGACATATGCCCTGGCAACTTTGAAGATGGGAGAAGCCCTAGGGTAGGTCTTCCATCTTGTCCCCCACATGGTCCGAAGTTGGGTCCAGACTGATCCATGCGCAGGCCAGCACCCCTCCCCCAGACTTACATGACAAACTTCCAGGGATTCTACAGTCCCACAGCTAGGATACTCACCACTAGCATCAGTCTCCCGGAGCAGCCCAAATGTATTAAGCACCTACACTGTGCCAAGCGCACAGCAGGTACTTGATAAGAGTTTGTCTTCCTCTGCCCACCCTCTCACCAATTCCATCACTAGGCCTGAGAGCACACCTTCACAGGCAGAAAAGTCTGCAGTTTTTTCCCTGTTATGGGGCTGGGAGCAGGGGCGGTACACCCTAACCTGTCCCAGGGGCTCACCTTCTTACTGCCTCAACGGATCCCCCGAACTCAGGTAGAGAGGCGGGGACAGGGACACAGGCAGGCAGAGCACGCCTCCTTACGTTGTAACTATGATTCAATGTGTGATCTAGAGTTAACATTCATTTATTCAAAGTTTGTAACTGTCTATTTCAAAGAGAGCTCGAGGCAGCTTAGGTGCTAAACGCAATAAAAAATAAACAACTTAAGGGTCAAAGAGAACGGAGGCCGGGCAGAAGGCAGGAGGAGATGCCACCGGAAAGCTGACGATGAAACCGAGCAGCGTGCCTGACTCTCAGCTCCCCAGCAGCCGCACAGACGAGGCGACCATGTGGGACACAGCCATCAACATAAAATCAAAGCAGCGGCCATCCCGTCCGAATTCGAAGCCCACGCACAGGCGGCTCCAGGCCGAAAGCACAGGGGCCGGGCGAGCCAGGGAGACGGCAGCACTAGCAACAACCACCACCACGCACGTGGCAGGCACTGTTCTAAGTGCTCTGTCCAAGACTTCTCACTGAATTTCATGACAATGAAACAGAGTCTATCACTACTTCCATTTCACAGATAAGGAAACTGAGGCCCACAGGGGGAAAGCAACTTCTCAAGGCCACCAAGTGAGGACAGGGTGGAGCCAGGATGAAAATCTGCAAGTCTGAACCCAGAGCTCTCAGGCCCTGAACCACAAAGCAATCCACCTGCTGCTTTGTTCACGTGGACGCACCCAAACCTTGCAGACCCTGAGCACGGAGTCTCTGGTTCTGGGCCAGCTGCAGGCCAGCCCTCTTCCCCGCTGCGGTCTCGTCCCCTACACTGGGGAAGAGCTCCCACGGGGAGACACGGCAAGGTTGGGGGGATGTTGCTGGCTTAGCCTCTTTGCCAGGAACCATTACTTCCTGGTGAGCCCCCTATAGACAGCCTGCCCGGATTCCCACCTGCCAAGCTCTGCAGAAGCATCTTACCTTCCTCCGCCCATGAAACCTGCGCTCCCAGCACATTCCACTTGCCGCCCAGACCTCTGATTCCAGCTCCTCCCAGTCTGCCTCAATGTGCTGTCCACCCCCATGCATGTCCCCAATTCCAACACTAACCCCCTCAGACTCCACCTTCTGCAGCAGTCAGCACAGCCCACCACTGAGAGTGACATACAGTGTAAGTCCTCTAAGGCAACAACCCCTGAGGTGCAAACTTTTAATCCCTACCACTCTGAACATGAGGCCCACATGAGGCAAGGTCAGCCTACAGCTGAGTCCTGGCTGCCCCCCTGACCTGTCCTCTCTGCCCTGACCTCAGAGAGTGACCTGGATGCAAAGTTACAATTCTTTAAAATCAATTTAGACTCCACGTAGGGACTTCTCCCTTCCAAGTTTCCAGCTACGCTGAACAAATGATCTCAATCACCCTGCCCAGGGTGACCCAGCTCACCGCCACATGACACCCAGACTGGAAGGTGGGTTTGTGGGGAGTCTGAGGCTATCTCAGACCACAAGATACTTTTGTGTGAAATGAGGAGAGGCACCTGCCCCCTTCAGGGAGGAGCTCCTCTCCCACCTGCTTGAAAACCATCACACAAAACAGACAAACTACAAGAGGCACTGCATTCATTCGTTAGGAAGTCTTCATCACCAGCCACATGCACTGAAGCCCTCGTCCACATGGTGCCCGTGTATGCCACTCAACCCGCAAACAAACATGACTCTGGCAGACCCAGCACGTCCACAGTGATCTGCATCTCTGGCCAAGCAAGATATCCAGAGAGGTTAGGCGCCTGCTCCAAGGTACCCTTGAGACGGGGAGACTTCGGGTAGTGAACCACATCCTGTTTGTGCTGAGCTCAAGTCAAGTGTAAGAAGCCCAGAGACTGTGTGAAAGGTCTTCGTGTCTAGGCGAGGGTCATTAGACCCCAAGCTGTGGCTTCTGCAAATGAGGAGAACCGGCAGCAGTAGAGCTGGCGGGCAGTGGAGGTCAAGGTCAGGGGCCAGCTCTGGAGAAAGGCCAAGGAATGACGATGGGGAAAACACAGACAACCTGGTGGCTGCTCTGAGATGCAGCCTGGACTGATTTTGACCATCTGGGGTTAGAAAGAATTTCACATTCATCTCTGACCTTTCCTTGGTGAACTTCACCCATGGCGGCTTCCCCTTGATCAAACACTTTCCCAGACCCTGACATTAATGAGGACCAGCACTGTGACAACTCCGAGACCAGTGGAAACAGGTCATTTCCTTTCACTAATCGGTGTGGTCCAACGACATTAGAAAAGAAACCAGGAGCCCCGGCTGGTGTGGCTGTTGGTTTTGGACCAGCATCGTCCTGTAACTGAGGGTTGCGGGTTTGATCCCTGGCTGGGGAGCATGTGGGAGGCAACCGATCAAGGTTTCTTTCTCGCATTGATGTTCCTTTCCTCTCTCTCTAAAAGCAATAAAAAATGTCCTCAGGTGATCACTAAAATTAAAATTTAAAAAAAAAAAAACAAGGAGAGAATTCATTTCTATTTTTGCTTTTCAATGAGGCCCCACTTAGAGCAGAGCAAGTTCAGGGCTGAGACTGCTTAGGCAGACGGTCCCTGACGGACAGATGGCGTGAGAGCACTTCGGTCTAGCGATCATTTCGGGTAACTGCACCGAACACCCCACCCCCCGTCCAACCCCCTGTGCTCCACGCAAGAAGCAAGAAAAATGAACCCCATTTCCAAAAATGAAGTCCAGAAAATAATATATGCTCCTATGGTTCACCCTCTAAATTCAGCCTGTGTAGTCCATTCACTTTCCACTGGGCACTGATAGAAAACTGTTCCAAAACTGGGAACCAAACTTTGAGTTAGAGGGGGGAAAACTCTCCCCAAGCCTAAATGTCTGAAGCAGCTTTGCCACAAGCTTTTAAAGTTCAATGCAAAGGGGCTACCTGGTGTAAGGTTCACCTTGTTGGCCCAGGAATCCAAGCATGCTAATGGGGTCATGAAAAACTCAGGGAATTGGTAAAAGACAGTGTCTGCCCTGAGTTTCAGCATTACGAGGAGCACATGCCATTAAATTTGTGCTGCCAGTGGTTGGGAACACTGTATCCACCAGGATTCTTTGGTTGCAAGCAACAGAAACCAGGTCTGGCTGTCAGAAGCAGAAAGGAAATCGCTGGAAGGATAGCCAGTAGCTCAGAATGGATGAGAAGGGTGAAGACCCTGATGCAGGAGAAAGCAGAAACCCTGGTAGCTGCAAGTGTCTCCAGCTCCCATCAGCTGCCCCTGTGGGAACAGTAGCTCCGACTGCCTTCCCTTCCTGCTTCGCCCGGCTCCAGTTCTAGATCCCAGGATGGACAGCCCAGGTGAGGAGCCCAGCTCAGGGAGGGGGAGGCCCCATCCCTTCACCTGGGTGATGGCTACACAGCTGGTTCATTGGATCATTCTTTTGTAAAAATGATCCAAGCATTACCCTTAGGATCTGTGCATTTTTCTAAATGAATTTCATGCTTCACTAACAGTTACGCCTAAGCTATGATCCAGCAATTCCACTCCTAAAAGAAGTAAAACATGTAAGAGAAATAACATAGATAAAAGAAATGAAAACCTATGTCAACAAAAAGCCTGATGGCCACTCCACTTATAACACCCAAAAACTAAAAGCAGCTCAGGGTTCAATGAACACGTGGGTGGATACACAAATTCTACAGTCACACAATGGAATACAACTCGGCAATTACAAGGACGCAGCTACTGACACACATACAACAGGGAAGAATTTCAAACGTTATGTCAAGGGGGAGGAAAAGAAGCCTTTTACGAAAGAGTACATACTGCACCATTCCATTATATGAAGTTCTAGCACAGGTAAAACATACAGGCAGGAAAATCAGAACAGTGGTTAAATTGGAAGGAGTAGGGCAGGGATTGCTGGGAAGAGGCGTGAGGAACTGTCTGCAGTGGGGGTTGTGTTCTCTCTCTTGATGGGGGTGGGTCGCACAGGTACACGCGTTTACTTATCTGAGCTCCTTGAATGGAAAACAGAAGATGTGTGCATTTCACTATACACACAGTCTACCACAAAAGAAACAAAAAATATTGGACTTTGGTTGATGATAAGCTTGCTGTCTTAAGCTCTGGCTGTTTCGTTCACCAAAAGACGCTATCAAGACAGTGAAAAAGCAAGCCGCAAGCTGAGAGAAGTGTTCCAACACATAACGCACAGAGGATTAGTGCCAGAATGTGACTGTGGGAAGATCTCTTATGAAGCAGGAATAATCTGGCAGGAAGAAAATGGGTGAAGAGAAGACAGGTGTGCGCATGAGAAAACACAAACTGTCACAGACACGGCCACCCTACATGGTGAAGGGACTGCCAAGTGCAGATGGGTGGTTACAGGACAGTCACGGGGATGTAAAGTCCAGCACAGGGAATACGGTCAATAACACTGTAGTAACTGTGAACGGTGCCAGGTGGGTCCTAGAATTATCGGGAGGATCACTCTGTAAATTATATAATGTCTAAAGCTGTACACCAGGAACTAATATAAAAGAACACTGAATGTCAACGGCAATTGGGGAAAGAAAACCCATGTTCAACCTTAGCAGTTAATCACGAAACGCCGATTTTAACCACAAGGAAATACCAGTTCCGACTCCCCAGCTTGGCACAAACTAACATTGCAGATGGTGCTGAGTACAGGTGAGGACGGAGCGCAGCTGCACTCTGGCCCGGGGCCGGAGGGAGTCCACTTTGCCTCGGAGTCTGGAGAACAAGAGGCAAAAACAGGCTGGGACCTTATTGTCCTGCTCCCAAACACCCATCCTGGAGAGACTTGCACATGGAGAGAAGGTTGGTGACAGTACAGAGTAGAAACGACGCCAGTGTTGATTTACTTGTATAAAGCAACAGGTAAAAGGGATAAATACACTGGGTGCCATCGCATACAGCAGTGAAAGGGGAACTACAGCCACCTGCAATAACAGGGTGAATCCCAGCAACACACACAAATGTGCCCAGCAAGAATTTGGAATACAGCGTGATTCTTATAAAAGTTCAAAAGCATACAATGCATTGTTTAAAGATATAAATTTATATGGTAAAGCAATGCAGAACAATAGGTTAATGATTATAACGAAATTCAGGTTAGAGTTTCCCTGGGGAGAGGGGAAGAACCTGAAGAGAGAGGAAGATCCATTTAGGAAGTAAAAGCAATTTCTGAAGGGTCGCTGGTGCTCTATTTCTTAAGTTAGCTGAGCATACGACTGCTTTATTCTTCTTTAAACTCTACACATATGTTTCATATGCTCTTCTATATATACAGTTCACGATAATGTTTAAAAAGTCAATAATACTCTTACCTTCCAACAATATTCAGTTAAAAATAAAATGAAAAAAAAAAATCTTATTCCCTAGCAACGAAAGCATAAAACACCCAGGAACAAACCTAACAAGAAATGTCCACAGCTGCCATGAAGAAATCTGTGAAACCTGCCCCGGCTGGTGTGGATCAGCGGGCTGAGCGCTGACCTGCGAACCAGAAGGACGCCAGCTCGTTCCCAGGCAGGGCCCAGGCCCGTCCCTGGCCAGGTCCCCAGTTCGGGGGTACAAGAAGCAACCACGCATGGATGTCCCTCTCCGTCTCTTTCTCCCTCCCTTCCCCCTCCCTAAAAAATAAAAAATAGAGAAAAAAATCTTTTAAAAAATAAATAAAATCTCCAAAAAAAATCTACGCGGCGTTCGCGTGCAGCAGCACGGCAGCGGCCTCAACGTCGGAGGCCCGCGGCGGGCACTGCGCGGGGGAAGCGCTGCGGCCCTGGTTGCCGCTGCTGCCTTCGGGCTCCCACCGGGTCACCGAGCGCTTGCACAGGGAGGCTGGCGCGGGACCAGACTCCCGCTGCGCAGCTCGTCACGGTCGACGAAAAACTGGACGGAGCTATGACACTGAAGAGAGGAAGGTTCCGAACCCAAGTCCAAGCCTTATGACGCGGACTTCTCTCGGAACAAAAGAACGAGAGTATCGACAATTGATCGCACCGACCCCATCTCTGTGAATCAGGTCCGCTGCGCCGTATTTACAGTCCGCGTATAATACATCTCTTCATCTCCTAATAAATTTGACCTTTCGGCTACAAAAAAAATCTATGAAACGTTACTGGTTTCTATAAAACAAAAATAACAGAGAAGGAGAAATATTTATTTATAGAAATATGGACAGACCAGATTTCTAGATAGGAAAACTCAATATAGTTATTATTTTACAAATTCAGTGCAAGTTCAAATTTGATTCTAAAAATGCCTGTAGAAAAACAATGAAACAATTATAAATATCATATAGAAAAATGAATAAATAGGCAATTTTAAGCAAGGATTTCTTTAGAAAGAATTTGCACTGCTGGGTATTAAAATATATAAAGTCACAACAACAACAAAAAAGTGATAGTGGAGGAAAAGAGATAGAAAAACAAACAGAAAGAAACAAAAACGCAGGCCCTAGCTGGACAGCATCATCCTGATACACCAAGGCTGTGGGTTCAAGCCCCTGTCAGGGCACATGCAAGAATCGACCAATGAATGCATAAGTAAGTGGAACAAAAAAATTCATGCTTCTCTCCCTCTCTCTAAAAATCAATAAATAAAACACAGAAAGCCTGGAAGCTAGTATGTTTGCAGAGTATAACAAAAGTAACATTTAAAGTCAGTTGGACCTGGCTGGTGTAGCTCAGTGGACTGAGTGCTGGCCTGTGAACCACAGGGTGGCTTGATTCTCAGTCAGGGCACATACCTAGGTTGCAGGCAAGGTCCCCAGTAGAGGGTGCAGGAGAAGCAACCACACAATGATGTTTAAAAATAAAAATAAAAAATAATAATGATAATAAAATTAGTTGGGGAAAGACAGGTTGTGTCTAAGGCCAAAACCTATAACCTGGTAACACCTAGTTATCGCACCTGGAGGCTAAGGGATAAGGGAGGAGGGAGGCATTGTTTGCCTTTTGTATCTTTCGAATTTTAAACGACATGATGATAATGGATATTCAAAAATAAGTTTAAATTTAAAATCCAGTTGGTGGGGAAAGAAACTAAATGGAAAGAACTGGTCAATAAATTGGAAAGAAATAAAATCAGATGTGGTCTTATCTCACACCATAAACCAAAATACATTTCCATTGAATCAGAACTGAACATAAAAGAGAACACTGAATGAAAAAGCTGAAACCAAATAAAGAACCAGAAGGAAATATAGGTGAATATTTATCTGACTTTGGGGTGGGAAAGATCTTTCAGACCCAAAAGCAAAGGAAGAAATCATGAGAGGAAAGGACTAATGGACTCTCCTGACGCCCAGGCGGCCGTCGCAGACGCCGTAGAGACTGAGTGACTTAAACAGCAGATACTCACTTCTCACACTTCTGCAGGCTGGAAATTCAAGATCAAGATGCCAGCGGATTCGGTTCTGTGTGTGGACTCCTCCCAGCTCGCAGACAGTGGCCTTCCCGCTGTGTGCTGGCACGGCCTCTGCTCGGTGCACGCAGAGGAGAGAGTGAGGGAGCCAGCCCTCTGGTGTCCCTCCTTCCTCAGGGCACTGACCCCACCGCGAGGGCCCACCCTCATGGCCTTTCCTACCTCCACTACCTCCGAATGTCCCCTGTCCAAATAGCACCGCATTTGGGTTATAGCTTCAACATTTGAATTTTCAGAGAACACAAATACTCAGTTCACAATACCACATGTAGATTAGGGACTTCTCTATGTCTAAAATATAATAGAAAAATGAACACTGAGTTGAGAAAAATGTGTTACATAAGTCAACCAGTTATTCTTATGGATAAGTAAACATACTAAGTAAAATGCAGGTTATAAAATCATTTTATAGAATGACCTCAATTTTTAAACATTAACCAGTAGTTACCGCTCGAAGTTGGGAATCACAGATTTTAATTTTCTTCTTTTTTGTGTGTGTATTTTCTAATGCTTCCACAATGAACATGAATTGTTTTTATATTTTTTTAAATGACCATTTTCTTAAGGATTTTATTTCTTTATTTTTAGAGAGGGGAAGGGAGGGAGAAAGAGAAGGAGAGAAACATCAATGTGTGGTTGCCCCTTGCGCCTCCCCTACTGGGGACCTGGCCTACAACCCAGGCATGTGCCCTGACTGGGAATCAAACTGGAGACCCTTTGATTCACAGGCCAGCACTCAGTCCACTGAACCACACCATCCAGGGCAGAAAAACGACCATTATTCTTATGAAGTGTTATGTCACAGTCAAGCAACATTGGGGCAGAGAGTCCAATTCCGCCAAACATTAAGGACGGTTGACGAGCCAGGTGCCGGGCCCAGCCCAGAGTCTGGAAGGCATGACCCACGTCACCCTAGAAAGGAGCCCCTCGAAAAGGTGAGCACATCTCCCCAGAGGAGGCCAGCATGATGGGGATCTTGCACCTGTGAAAAACCCTGCCCCGTGGGAAAGGGAAGACTTATTTGAGATGCTTCCAAAGGGACAGAACAGACTCAGAGGCAGAGCAATAGAAGCAGGGAACAGCTCAAAAGAGGAGAGGATTTCTGCCCGTGTGAGCTGTCCCTAAATGTAAAACGCTACACATACAGTGAGTCTGCCGACACGGCCCATCCGCAACTCCGAGACGCGCTGAGGGAGGTGTCTTGCTATCAGGAAGAGGGTTAAACTAGACATCAAATTTTTGAAATCTTCATCTGAAGACATGCTTATTGATTTTAGAGAAAGGAGGAGGGAGAAAGTGGGACAGAAACATCGATGTGAGAGAGAAACGTCGGCCAGTGGCCTCCTGCACCTGCCCTGAGCGGCACCAGACCCGCACTCAGGCACCTGCCCTGATGGGAACTGGACCAGAGACCCTTCCGTGTATGCGACGAGGCCCAACCAGTTGACTGAGCCACAAAAGCCAGCCAGAGTTAGACATTAATTTTTAATTATATAAGTACTTTTCCCTTTATTTTAAAACAGGCTGCACACTTAAAATGATTTGAGGTACACAAATTACACACCCATAAAATTATTTTTAAAAAGTAAAACAGCACAGAGAAGGCTAAACTTCCCTTTGATCACCCCTACACACACACACACGCAGCCCTAGACCCTGCCCCCTTCCCTAGAGACAACAGCTATTTTATGTGTGGAATGCATTTTTCTAGACCTTTCTATGTGCTTTTCTATGTAGGTGTATGTTATACATACCTGTATTCATATAAAGTACGCACATCACTTATTTATCACTTTGAAACTTGCTTTCTTCATCTTACAAGATGAATCTTAGAGATTCATCTACATTATTATATAAAGAGCTAACGAATTTTTTCAAGTTGCATAGTATGCCCAGGTACGAAAACGTGAGTTTATATAACTGCCCTGCCCCGCAGCGGACGCTCCAACTGTGCAGGGCCCCACCACTGAGAACTGCCAGAGGCTGTCCAGGGCGTCCACCTGCGCGCACACCAGGGCTTCTTACAGGCAGACCCTGCCTGAGAAGTGGAGTTCCTATGTCATAGGACAGATGCATTTTTTAAATTTTTAAAAAGATTTTATGTATTCATTTTTAGACAGAGGGGGAAGGAGGGAGAAAGAGAGGGAGAGCAACATGAATGTGTGGTTGCCTCTCGCACGTCCCCCACTGGGGACCCAGCCTGCAACCCAGGCCTGTGCCCTGACTGGGAATCAAACCTGCAACCTTTGTTCCCAGGCTGGCGCTCAACCCACCGAGCCACACCAGCCAGGGCTGCATTTTTTATTTTAATGAGTCTTGCCAAATTGATGTCCACGGGCATGTTCCTTCCCAAGCCTCAGCTCCCATGGCTTTATAAAATCTGATCCCTGTGAAGTTTCTTCTTGTCAATCACAGCCCAGCATTTTGGTTTACCTGGCATCTTCTGAGCCTTGCTTATATCCCATTGCTCTTCCTTGCTACTCAAATCATAGTCCAACAATGAGACGGGCTGCCCAATGGTCCCTGGCAGCACCCAAGCACCGGCCAAATGGACACCTACCCTGGCTACTCACTGAGGGGACTCCTGAATGGGATGCAGGCCCATTTAACCCAAAGATGCTTCATCTCTGTGAAGCAAAAGATGAAGGAATGAGGGAGGGTAGGGGCTGAATAGGAGGAAACTTTACAAACCCTGTCATGAACCTAACTGCTTGGATGGGCCAGACCCAAAGGTGAAAATGCACCAACACATAAATTAGGTGTGAGTGGGGGTGGAGGGGGCAGTCAGGCAGGGCTGGGTATGGACGGTCGTTCGCCAGCTAAACCCACTGCCAACTTCGTATTGATCCCACAGCGGCCACTGCAACGCCCAGCTGATGAACTGTCTGCGACTTCCTGAGTGCGTTCACACCAGGAGCTAACTCCATTACCTGCGGTCTTACATAAGGCACTTTCGGCGGCGGGCGTCAGTGCCCAGGGGAGGGGGGCTGCTCTCCCCGAATGCTGCCTACTTCCCAGGCTGCCGCTCGGTCCTTGGAGTGCGCTGTTTGGCAGGCAGTGCGCTGCTGCTGGAGAGCTGAGCAGATCTGCGTGGATCTGTATTCCATCCATATTCTGCAGTTTCTCCAGGCCAGTGTTACTTTCCACAACAAGCAGAAGGCTAGACATGTCACCTCCGTTACCCCCAGGCCTCACAGCAGGGAGAAAAGGGTGACTTCACGGACTTGGCAAAACCTAACTAGCCACCTTCTAGCTCAGGAAGCTGTCCCCAAACCCAAAGGAGTGGAGGGGGCCAGGAGGAAACCAGAACTGACGCTGGCCCGCTCCCACATCCCCAGGGCTGTGTCCTGCCAGAACTGAGTGCCCACCCTCACGCCACTTCCCAGCTCTCTCAAGAAATCTGAGACTCCAGAGCACTGAGTGGGGCCCCAGCGCAGGAATGGAGCGCCCATCCTCATGGCCCGGGTGGAGTGTCACTGCTGCCTTTTCCCTTGTGCAGTGATTTTCATTGGAGGGTGACACACACACACAGAAAAGCACACGGCTTAAAACCGATGAATTTGGAGACTTCCGGACAAGATGGAGGCGTAGGTAGACACACTACACCTCCTCGCACAACCAAAACAAGGACAACAACAATTTAGAAACAAAAAACAACCAGTACCAACAGAAAATTGAACTGTATGGAAATCCGACAACCACAGAGTTAAAGCAGACACATTCATCCAGACTGGTAGGAAGGGCAGAGTCGGGCGGATGGGCGGAGAGGGGTCGCAGCAAAAAATAAGTGGTGGCTGGTGGACCCTGGGTGCACAAAGCAGCAGTGGGCAGACCCAGAGAAGTGGCGGACTATGAAGGAATGCAGCACATGAGGTGGCTGGCAGACCAGGCAGTCCCACATCCTCTCGCAGATAAACCAGGTGAAACTGGGCAGTGAGACAGACCACACAATCCAGGGTCCCAGCACCAGGAAATAAAGCCTCAAAACACGAATGAAAACACCTGTGGGGGCTGAGGTGCCCAGAAAGACTCCCAGCCTCACAGGAGAGTTCGTTGGAGAGACCCACAGGGTCCTAGAATGTACACAAACCCACCCACCCAGGAATCAGCACCAGAAGGGCCCAATTTGCTTGGGGGAAGGGGAGGAAGTGACTGAAATCTGGCACAGAGCGGAGCAAGCGCCATTGTTCCCTCTCGGACCCCTGCCCCACATACTGTGTCACGACCCAGCAACTGGGTTGCCTCGCCCTGGTGAACACCTAAGGCTCTGCCCCTCACTACGTAACAGGTACATCAAGACAAAAAAAAAATGGCCCAAATGAAAGAACAGATCAAAGCTCCAGAAAAAATACAACTAAGCGATAAACAAATAGCCAACCTATCAGAAGCACAGGTCAAAACACTGGTAATCAGGATGCTTACAGAATCAGTTGTATTTGGTCACAAATTAGACGAAAAAATGAAGGCTACGATAAGTGAAATAAAGGAAAATGTACAGGGAACCAACAGTGAAGGGAAGGAAACTGGGACTCAAATCAATGGTCTGGACCAGAAGGAAGAAATAAACATCCAATCAGAAAAGAATGAAGAAACAAGAATTCAAAAAAATGAGAAGCTTAGGAACCTCCAGAACATCTTTAAACATTCCAACATCCAAATTATAGGGGTACCAGAAGGAGAAGAGGAAGAACAACAAGTGGAAAGTTATTTGAACAAATAATAAAGGAGACCTTCCCCAATCTGACAAAGGAAATAGACTTCCAGAAAGTCCAAGAAGCTAAGAGAGTCCCAAAGGAGTTGGACCCAAGAAGGAACACACCAAGGCACATCATAATTACATTAGCCAAGATTAAAGAGAAGGAGAGAATCTTAAAAGCAGCAAAAGGAGTTACCTACAAAGGAGTTCCCATTAGACTGTCAGCTGATTTCTCAAAAGAGACCCTACAGGCAAGAAGGGGCTGGAAAAAAGTATTCCAAGTCGTGAAAGTCAAGGACCTACATCCCAGATTGCTCTATCCAACAAAGCTTTCATTTAGAATGGAAGGGGAGACAAAGTGCTTCTCAGATAAGGTCAAGTTAAAGGAGTTCATCATCACCAAGCCCTTATTATATGAAATGTTAAAGGGACTTATCTAAGAAAAAGAAGATAAAAACATGTATAGTAAAATGACAGCAAACTCAAAGTTATTAACAACCACACCTAAAACAAAAACAAAACAAACTAAGCAATCAACTAGAACAGGAACAGAACCACAGAAACGGAGATCACATGGAGGGTTATCAACAGGGGAGTGGGAGGAGGAGAGAGGGGGAAAAGGTACGGAGAATAAGTAGCATAGATGGTAAGTAGAAAATAGACAAGGGGAAGGCAAGAATAGTATGGGAAATGTAGAAGCCAAGAACTTATGTATGACACATGGGCATGAACTAAAGGGAGGGAATGTGGGTGGGAGAGGGTGTGCAGGGTGGAGGGGAGTGAAGGGGGGGAAATGGGATAACTGTAATAGCATAATCAATAAAATATATTTAAAAAAAGAAAATCAATAAAATCAATAAGCAAAAAAAGAACAAAAAACAAAAAATGGATGAATTTGGAGAATAGGGACACGCCCATGTGAAGCAGCCCGCCCAGATCCACACCCGGATGAAGCAGCCCCTCGTTGCCCGCCCCCGAAGCCCTGCTGGTGCCCGTGGCACCCACTGCTCTGACTGCCAACACCTTGCGTTCACTTTGCCTTTCATGCCCTTCACCGAAATGGAGTCACACAGCACAGGCTCTTCGTCACCCGGCTCCCGTGCACAACAGGGCTTGTGTGGTTTGTCCATGTCTTTCTGTGCGGCCGTCCATCTTCTTTCTCACTGTGTCAGGGAGTTCTGTTGTGTGTCTTCACCCCAGTGTATTTGTTCATTCTACTGCCGGTGGGCGCTGCCTCCAGTGTTTGTCTGCTACACACCGTGCTGTGATGAACAGTCTAGTGCTCCCACTTCACTGCAGCCTCTTGCCCATCATCAGATGTAAAAAGCTGAAAACTATTGCTTTAAGCCTGAAGTCTTGAGAAAGCCAATCTGCCCCACCTCTCCAATTTTTCCTTCCTCCCTTCCTTTTTAAAAGACTTTATTTATTTTTAGAGAAAGAGGAAGGAAGGGAGAAAGAAAGGGAGAGAAACATCAATGTGCAAGATACACATCGACCAGTTGCCTCTCACACGCCCCTACAGGGACCTAGCCCACAACCCAGACATATGCCCTGACTGGGAATCAAACTAGTGACCTTTTGGTTTGCAGGCCAGCACTCAATCTACTGAGTCACACCAGCCAGGGCTACCCTTTCTTTAAACACAGTCCTTCCAATAATATAAAGAGCATTTTTGGCCATAGAAGTCAGACTTCCTAAAACAAAGGCCCTATTCTACCACCTCATTGCTGTGTGTTCTTGGGCAAGCACTTAACCTCTCTGTGCATGCTTCCTTTCCTGTAAAATGGGAACAAAAATAGCACTTCTAAGTTCACTTGGCTGAGGATTAAACATGGAAACAGTGCTTGCACATAGTAGGCACTCATCGACTCCCAAAGGCACCCTGTCTTTCTCAGCACCTGAGGAACCCTCCTTTGGGTGGTCCCTGCCAAAATAGCTTAGCAAGGCCCTCCCCCAGAAGACAGAAACTGCAGACAAACAATTTCACCCCCTCCAACTGGAGCAGAGCTGTGCCAGAAAGCCGGCCTGCCACCCGGGCCCACTCCCTCTCCCTCTGCCCTGCAGGCATCCAGGACGCCTGGCAGCATGGCTGCTGTCTTTTTACCCACAGGGCACCGGATTTCACTCAAAACGTGACCTACACCAGGGGCACCCTTCTGGGTCATTATTAATGGTGTGCCAGCAGCCCAGTAACAAGCTGCAGGGACACCAACAGTGCCCAGAAATTGCTGCCTGGAAAAAAAAAACAAATGTTTTAAATGTCCATGCAAAAGGAGAGTGAAGTGGACTATTTCTTTTCTTTTTTTTTTTAGGTGACAAAGATGGAAAAAGCCCCTTGAAGCATGAAGTGCGGGGACCTAAGAGCGAGAGACTGGGGCCTCGCACTACTGGTTGCCATGGCAACTGTATTTCACAGCAGGAACTCATTTTCATATGACAGTGACCTGTGGAGGAAAGAGAAGGACAGCTCCTACAGAAACTTAGTCGAACAGTCTGTTGGGGTGGGAGGACTGATTTTGTTTACCAAAAGATGCATTTAAGAGTGCCTTACGGGGCCCTGGCAGGTGTGGCTTGGTGGATTGAGTGCCAGCCTGCGAACTGAAAGGTCACCAGTTTGATTCCCAGTCAGGGCACGCAGGCCAGGTCTCTAGTTGGGGGCAATTAATGTTTCTCTCCTTTCCTTTCTCCCTCCCTTCCCCTCTCTCTAGAAATAAATCGATAAAACCCTTTTCTTTTTAAAAGTTCCTTACAGGCAGATACGACCTGAGGACCCCGTAGCGCACAGGCAACAAACACAAGACCCTCAGGGCCAAATCCCGCCCTCTACCTTGTTTCTACCAGGCGGCAGTGCCGAGCTCCTTGCCCCTAGTTAAGGAGCAGTTACATTTATACAACCTAAAATTATATTCGGCCCTTTGAAGGCAACTGCGAGGCTCATGTGGCCCCTGGTGACAATGAGTTTGACACCCCTTCCCTAGGGATTCTCTGTTGCACAACTTTTACTTAAGACACACACACACACACACACACACATATGCTCGAGGCTTGGCCTGTTTTGAAGGCCTCTGGGGTAGATGTCACTGGTCCCATTAACCATCTGTGGATGTCACAGCATCCCTGAGTCACTGGTCTCAGCGCTAACCATCTGTTTGGTGACAAAGTCCCTTCCTGGAGTCCAGTGGACTCCCAAGCAACCCACTGACCAAGCCACCAGGATGCTGCACATCTAGGCCAAGTGCCAAGAGGACCTGCAACACCCTCCCTGCCTGCTCTGCCCACCTACAAGCTGTGTGGTTTAGGCAGGTGCATGGATCTCTCGGGGTCTGTGTCCTCGTGGGCAGAAGGAAGACAATAATCACAGATAGCACCTACCCTCCGGGCGCAGGGAAGATAACACGCAGGAGGGAACACCCGGAAAATCAGCATACGCCCTACACGTTAACAACCACTTCATAAACAGCTGCTATGATGAAGAACTAGAAAAGTAACTCTCACGCCCTGATCTGATTGGATGCTAACCCAGAGAACAAACTGTTAACTGGGGTGGCACACACTGTAACGAACCCATCAATAAGCCCAGCGGGAGTGCAGACCAGTGGGAACCTGGAGGGCTGGGACAGTCCAGCAGGGAGCTGGAGTTTGAACCAGACTTTGAAGGATGATGGGAGATGTTCCTGAAGGTTTGGGGGAGGGAATTCCTAAATCGGACGTCTACAGGGCACTTCTCCTGGGGAGCCAGGAGAAAGGCAAGAGCCTTCAGTGACACAAAGGGACCTGCGATCAGTAGACAGACAGCTGTGACGTGCACGGTGGAGTGAGAAGGCCAAGGAAGGGGCCCCCGGTGCAGCTGGGAGAGGCAAAGCTTTCCCAGGGAAAGTGGCTTCCGAGCTGGGTCCCAAAGGGTAAGGGCAAGAAGGCTGGCCATGGAAGCGAAGGAAGGAGACGCCGGACAGGAAATTGGGTCTGAAGAGTGAGGCCATGTGACGGAGGAGCCACGGAGGCAGATGAATGAGCTGGCCTCGTGTGGGAGGAAACTCCGAGCTTCTGAAGATTTCTCAGTGGAGAGGGTCCAAAAATGGGGTAAAAGCAGTAGTCAGGGACCGTGAGGCCAGAGACCATACACCAAATGGGCTGTGGGGGCTCGGGGGGATTCTGGCATCAGAGAAACCAGCTAAGGGCGTCTCTAACTCTGGCCTGAGATGTTCAAGGTCAGGGAGAGGCAGAGACACTTCAGGGAAAAGTGAGTGTGGCAGAGCAGGAAGAAACTAGTGCTGAGTAAGTGAGGGCAGCTGCCCGGGAGCAGGCCAGCCTTGAGCGTGCTGCATGTGGGCACCCACGGAGCCAGAACTTCAGCTGGACCCCAGAGGGAGAGCTTCCTGAGAAGCTAACCACGGGGCCTCACAAAATGCACCAGAAAAGAGAGAAGAGGAGAAGGAAAGCAGAGAAATGAGAACAAAGCCAGCAGGGAGGAGTGCCCCAGAAACCACAGCAGAGAGGGCGACAAAGAGGAGGCACGCACACAGGGGTCTGGGCAGATGGACAAGTGGACAGAAGCGCAGTGTTTGGAAACAAGGTGACTTTCAGGGAAGCAGTTTCAGCAACATGGCGGACAGCAGCCAGGCTGTGGAGGGTGAGCAGGGGCGGGGGCCTCGAGGCAGGAGGCAGGTGCAGGGCACTGGCTGGGACTCTACGACAGTGGGAAGGGGACAGGAAGCTATGGCTCCCATGCATGTTCATTTCGCCCAGGAGATGCGAGGCCAGTGGATGTCAGAGGAGGATAAAGGGACACAGTCTCTCGGGGGGGGGGGGGGGGGGGGGGGGGGGGGGGGGGGGGGGGGGGGGGGGGGGGGGGGGGTGGAGACTGGACTGCAGCCCTGGCTCTGCCCAAGCTCTTCCCAGGGTGACCAGGGACACCCCCTGCCTCCTCCAGCCCTTGGACAGCTGGGAAGCCCAAAGGCTCTCACGAAGTCTCACAGGTAACCTGATCACTCACATAAATCCCCCTTGTCCTGAACCTCACTGAGGATGGCTTCCCCACACAGCACCTCAACTTTACAGACATCCTCTAAACTTCCTAATCAACCTCTGGGGTGGGGGGCGTAAGAGGCCACCCAGATGGGAAGATCTAGTCCTCAGCGTCTGAGCAGCCCCAGGGGAGGGTGGGGACCAAATTCCCAGACTTCCCAGCAGAGCGCTCCCTGCTGCCCAAGAAAGGAGGCTTCCACCTTAACAGCGACGGTGTCAGGGGCACCATTGTGAGCCCAGAACCTCCATGCCAGATGCACAGGATGGATTTCCACTCTACCCCCAAATCTTCTGCCTGTGCCTGAGTGGTTTTCAGGAAGACTGGAGAACAAACCCGGGGCATGATTCTCAGGCTGAAGGAGGTGGGCAGGGCAAACGGAGGAATACTGTCTGGCCAGTGAGAAACCCCTCCACCTCGCACTCACACACTCGTAGGCACCTAATCATGGGAGGAAGTTCAAACACGCAGGGCCCGGGCCAGCCACAGCGCCCCACGTCAGTCAACTCGACTGCGGGATCCGCACCAAAGCCCAAGCAAGGGGCAATGGCGCGCCGCCCCCTGAGGGGCGGCCCCGGCGACACCCAGGACGCTCCCGCCACACGTGCGCGCCCCAGCAAGCACTGGGTAAACATCGCACTTGTTGACTCGCTCCCCCGCAGGCTCACCCCAGCGCCGCCTGGTGTCCGCGGCTACCTTTGCCGGCCCTCTCACCGCCCACTCCCCTCCCCCACTCGGCCACCCTCGCGGCCTCCACCTCGGAGCGCACGGTCCCCAGAGGGCCCCTGGCCCGGCAACTGGCCAGATGCAAAGCGCCAACCGTCTCAGGTGCCCGACCCAGGCGCTGTCCCCGCCCCGCCGGCCCAGGGCTCGCCCCCTCCCCGGGCTCAAAGAGCTCCTAGTTCCCGTCCGCCGCGCCAGGGCCTCCCTGTGCGCCCTTTTGGCCCCCACCATGGGTCCAAACGCACTCCCCAGCCCTCAGAGACTGGGCCCCGAAAGGGGTGAGGGGGTTGACCCCACTTTAGCCAGACTTACCAGCAGGTTCGGCCCAGCCGCCCGGCGCGCACCCTGGCTGCCCTCTGGCGGCGGCCGCAGGGACCAGGGCAGCCGCCCCGCCCCGCCCCGCCCCGCCCTTCTCCCACTTGGAACCTGTTGCGGCCGCCGGAGAACCCCGGCCTCTGGTCACCTGGTAGGCGGGGCCCCTCTGAGTGGATATCCTGGGCACCGAACGGGTCGCGACGGCCTCTTATAATCGGATACCAAACACCACTATCTTTTCCCTAAGCAGCTTCAAGTCCTGACTTTCCGGCGCTACAAGATCCCCAAGGCTCGTTTATGTATTTCCTGCACTAGTCCTAAATTTGGCCATTTCTCTGAGGAGCCCGGCTTCCTTTTATTGGGGAATAGGGTTAGAAACCAAGATCCGGGGGCCCAGTATTCTCTTTGCTACTGGACTCACTGCGTTTTATCATTAATGACCTACAGCAGGCCAAGGAAAGGCCTAGGTTCTACAGTCACCTGAGGGCTTGTTAAATATGCAGAGACACGGGTTCTAGCGTTGAATCTGGAGGTGGGGCCTAGAATCACATTCAACACGTCCTCCCAAGGATTCGGATTCGCTCCAAGGTTGACCTTTCAGAAGGACCGGAAGTCCACAGTCGGAATGCCCCTAGGGGAGAATCTGCATCTGTTCTCTTTCCACGTGTGCCAACCCCATCCCATGTTGCCTTTGGTTCTTTTTCGGCCCTGTGAGCACATCGGGGCAAACATACTGCTCGTTTCTGAGCCTCGAACAACCTCCGCAGGAGCAGCCATCGGCTTCTACTTCCCTTCTGAGGAAGGCTCACTCCCCGCCAAATTTTAGTTGGTGTCTCTGAGACCACTTCTAGACTAGGCTTCAACCTTGACCTATGATAACTGCAACTCTCAACACACAGGGGCTTGAAGGAAATAATCTAACACTGTTTCTAGCAAGGTCTAAGGCTGCACGCAGTGTTCCTGTGATGATGCAGCCCCACCTCGAGTTCCTATCTGAAAACAACTCAAAGCTTTCAAAAGAATTTACCATTTGTTCCAGCCAACCTTGCGGATAGGCCCCTGATTCCTGTATGTGCCCTGACTGGGGATTGAACCCACAACCCTGGCGCATCAGAACCATGCTCTGAGCAACAACTACCTAGCCAGAGCTCATTCTTCCCTTTTAAAAATTTTTATTTAATTATTTTTTTAGAGAGAGGGGAAGGGAAGGAAAAAGACAGGAAGAGAAACATCAATGTGTGGTTGCCTCTCAAGCACCCTGCACTGGGAGCCTGACCTGGCCTGCAATCCAGGCATGTGCCCAGACCGGGAATCCAATCTGTGACCCTTTGGTTCACAGGTCAGTGCTCCATCCACTGGGCCACACCAGCCAGGGCTCATTCTCCCTTTAAAAGGGCAAGTAACCTCTACACAGATCAGAATCAAGCTCAGTTGTATACTAAAGAAGTCCCTTTCCACTGCTTCAGTGGTACTGAATAAAATCTGTCTTTACCACCATTAACTAGTGTCCACCTTTGTTTTTCTTTAACACTTTTCAGGAATGTTCCTGGTGAGAGAGAGCACTGGAGCTCCCTCTCAGAACGAACAGGCCTCTGCGCTCAAAGTTAAACAGAGGCGAGCAGGAGTGCAGTTGTTCAGCTGTCCTCCGACAAGGCTGGGATCTAGGGCTTTTCCCTTGCTCTGGCAGGGAGGCAGCAGGGTAAATCCACAAAAACTAATCCAGGTAGAAACTTAGATCTTGAGTTCTGGAAATAGCCTGGAGGTATAGACACAATCAATTAGCATTCTAAAGGAAACTAAAGTCCAAAGAGAGCTCCGGATGTGTTTGCTCAGTTGCTTGAAGCATCGTCCCATATACCAAAAGTCTGCAGGTTTGATCCCTGGTCAAGACACCGAAGGAGGCAAGCGATAGATGCTTTTCTCTCGCATCGATGTCTCTCTCTTCCCCTCTCGCTTTCTCAAAATCAGTAAGAATATCCTTGGGTGAAGATTAAAAAAAAAAACATCCAAAGAGCGGCTTCTTCATCCGCATAGCACTTAATTACCGATGGCGTGGGGAAAGGGCTGTGCAAACCGAATCTGAAGTAGGCAGGCCCCAGCTTCCTGGGACTCACAGTGTGGAGAGACCAGCAGAGATGGCCCAGCCGTGAGCAACCGATCATTGCACGCAAGGAGCTCACACACCCCGTGCAGTCGCTTTCTGTGCGTTATCTCACAGGCACCATTATGGTCCCTATTTTGCAGCTCAGGGAACCAGGGCTCGGAACAGCTAAGCTTACTCACTCAGGCTGTGGGGGGCCTGAAGGAGGCCAAGGGCCTGGTGCGGGTCGTTTGTCTGCAGCTACCCAGTGAATGACAGGTGTCATGTCAGTGCTCCCAGAGTCACAGGAAGGAAAATACTTCAGGAATACCCAGGCATCTGCCACTGGGCCCGGCTGAAACAGTCACTGAATCACTGTACTGTCGAGGCAGAGTCCTGAGGAAACCAGCCTCTGTGCTCGCAGCTGGAGTATGACCCTGACAAGGTGCCACTCTAGCTGGCGTTTGCAAATTGCATGTGTTCTGAAATCTGTGTTTTCAAGGGACAGATGCCATCCCCCAGGATCAGTCAGGAGTTGAGAATGTCTCATCACTGACACTGCTCCCAAGGTCACACAGCAAATAAGTAGCAGGACTAGGAGTCAAACCCGGGACTCAGGAGTCGGTCCGGCTCCTGAGCCCACACACGTGTGGGGAAAGAAGAAACTTCCCTCCACCCTCAGGGTCCTTCTGGCTACTGACCAGATAGACATGAGACAAATTAATAAGGGAAAATGACCAAATTTAAAGACTTTATTTATTTTTAGAGAGACGGGAGGGAGGAGAGAAACGTCAACGTGAGAAAGGAACATCAATCAGTTGCCCCTCATACACGCCCCCACCGGGGACCAAACTACCACCCAGGCGTGTGCCGCGACCAGGAATCCAACCAGGGACCTTCCGATTTGTGGAATGACACCCAACCAACTGAGCCACGCAGCCCAAGGCAAAATGACCAAATTTAATGCATATGCGTGTATGGAAACCCTGCGTACATGACAGAGTCCGAGACTCACATGCAGGAGAGGGTCAGAGACAGAAAGGGAAGGTGGGCATGTGAGCCATCCCGGACCAGGGGGGAGGTAAAGTGCCTTGGGGGCTTCAAAGGGTCACTGCAGGGTGACAACAACAGCAGATATTTAGTAAGTAGAAGTTTGCCCTGCCCTGTAGTAAAGAGCTTTACTCTCATAATCTGTTATTACGGTCAAGGTCCCTAATTCAAGTTCTTCTGTGTGGTTAGGGAGGGGCAGAAGTTTCTCTAGAGCCCTTGTTCAGAGCTGCCTTTGGTTTAAACAGCCCACATACCACAGAGGCACACCTTGGGTGTGAGCCCAGCCCGCAGTTGGGAACGTCTCATCACTGATACTGCGTCCAGGCCATCTTGTCTGCTGGTCTGAAGTTCAAAGCAAAACAGAACGAAACAAAGTCTGACACTATACATGCACTGGAAACTACGTTGAATGTTTCCCAAATTATAGCTCATTTAATCCTCTCAACAACCCTACAATGTAAGTACTTATTATCATGACTACTTAAAAGATGAAAAAGCTGAGGCCCAGAAAAGTTAAGTGATTGCCCAAGGTCACACAGCAAATAAGTAGCAGAACTAGGGGTCAAATCCAAGCATTCTAGTTCCAAACCCAGGCAAGTGTGGGAAAGGAAGAACCTTTCCTCTCCCCTCAAGGTTCTTTTAGCTGGGACCTACCCACAGAAGTGAACCCCCACACAAGTAACCAGGATGTGACGCAGCCTGCCAGGGTGGGGTGCTGGGCAGCGGGGTGGCTGCGCACCAGAGTGCCCACGGGGCTTCCTCGCCTGTAGGCCTTTGGTCACCCGAAGGAATTTTGCAAGCCCCTGGCATCTTTTTTTTTTAAAGATTTTATTTATTTATTTTTTAGAGAGAGGGGAAGGAAGGGAAAGAGAAAGAGAAACATCAGTGTGTGGTTGCCTCTCACACACCCCTGACTGGGGACCTGGCCTGCAACCCAGGCATGTGCCCTGACTGGGAATCAAACCAGTGACCCTTTGGTTCACAGGCGGGCACGATCCACTGAGCCACACCAGCCAGGCTGCCCCTGGCATCTTCATTGTCAGTTTCTCCCTCTGGAACCCCAGCTTCTGCATGATTCAGGCCCAAGTCTGAAAGCTTTTTCAAAAAAGATTTTATTTATTTGTTTTTAGAGAGAGGGAAAGGGAGGGATAAAGAGAGGAAGAGAAAGATCAATCAGTTGCCTCTTGTGTGTGCTTTGACCAGGGATTGAACCAGCAACCCTTTGCTTTGTGGATCTATGCCCACCAACCGAGTCACACGGGTCAGAGGTGAAAGATTTGTCTTTAAATGCTGAAAACAGGAGTAAAAGGATGAGTCCTTCAGCTAACTGGGTGGGTCAGTGGGCCCTCCCACCTTTTTCTGTGCTGTCTGCTCCGGCGGCCATGCACACTGGGAAGTCCCATGGGGAGCCCACCTTAAGGTGGGGAATAGGAACCACAGAAGTGAAGCTGTGGCCTGTGGAAGCCTGCGAGGGGAGAGAAAGGACAAAGAATCCCTATGAGTTTGCTCAGTCTGCCACAAGTCCTATGGACTGACGGCTTAAACTACAGAAATGTATTCGTCATCGTCCTGAAAGCCAGAAGTCTGAGCTCAAGGTGCCAGCAGGGCCGGTCTCTTCTGAGGCTTAGCTCCTCGGCTTGCAGACAGCCACCTCCTGGCCGCACCCTCACATGGTCGTCCCTCATGCCTGTCTGTGGCCCTGTCTCTTCTCATAAGGACACACTGGATTAGAGCCCGCACTAATGTCCTCATTTTAACTTACTACCTCGTTACAGACCCTGCCTCTAAATACAGGTACTGGGGGTTAGGACTTCAATGTATGAATTTGAGAGGGTCACAACTCAGTCCACAACGGGACTCTAAGGAAATGTACAGGCTGGAGTTAGGAGAGGTTTCACACTGCTAGGAGAAGATACTTTTGGACATACCAAAAAGTATGAAGAATAATGTCAAACATAGGGTACACACACATCCCCGCTGCTCAGCCCAAGAAACGGAACGTTTCCGACCCAGCGGAAGCCCTTCTCACAGCCCTCGCTGTCGCGCTCCCCGCCCGGCCTCCAGAGGTGACCTTAGCTGCGAGTGGGCACTTCTCCATGCCCCACAGTTCTCCCCACTGTCGCTGCGTGCCAGGCCTCCCCAGACACACACAGTCCTGCCTGTGCGTGTGAGAGACGTGTTTTAAACTGTATGTGAATGGGAACATTCTCTGTGCTTTTTTTATTGAGAAGAAATTCACATAACATACAATTAACCATGTTAAAGTGTGTGATTCAGAGGCACTTAGTGCATTCACAATGTTGTGCAACCACCATCTCTTTTTAGTTTCAGAATATTTTCACCACTCTGTAAGAAAACCTCACGTCCACTAAGCAGTTCCTCCCCATTGTCCCCGCTCCACTCCCTGGCAGCCGCCACCCCGCTCTCTGGCTGTACATGTGTGTGTTTGTGTTCCTCCGTAACCTACTTTTCCACTTGACCTTTGAGAGAGTCATCCACCTGGTCACATTTGACCATAGTTGCTTTTCATTCCGATATAATATTCCATCATGAGGCTCAATTACAAAATTTTTAAAAATATTTTATTTATGTATTTATTTTTAGAGAGAGGAGAAAGGAGGGAGAAAGAGAGAGAGAGAAACATCGATGTGCAAGAGATACATGGATCAGTTGCCTCTCACAAGCCCCCACATGGGGAGCTGGCCTGCAACCCAGGTCTGTGCCCTGACTGGGAATTGAACTGGCACTCAATCCACTGAGCCATACCAGCCAAGGCTCAATGACAAATTTTTAAAAATTCTTACTTCTGTTAATGACTTATGAAACTTCTAAATATTCATTTTCAAAATCAATACTATACGCATGTAGTAACAAAAGTAACCACCAGAAAAGAAGATAGAATGAAAACTAAGTGTCTTTTCCTCCTTCCAAAAAGACAACCACTTTACCCAAAGTGGGTAAAGGGGGTCAAATATAAGGGAACAGCAGACTAGACTTCAGGTGGAGAGCATGCGACAGAATACACGGATATCGAATCATAATCTTGAACACCTGAAATTATATAATGTTATTAACCAGTGTTACTGCAATAGATTTAATTTTTCAGCTACAAAAAATGAGGGCAGATGACGAGGTGCACATACCATCTTAGGCTAAACAAAGGAAAGGGGGCTCGGGGCCTGGGGGCAGGGAGGCCAGTCACAGGGCGGTGACGGGCGGGGCAGGCGAAGGCGGGCTGCTGAAGGAGGTCTGCAGCGCAGCACAAAGGCAGGGCCCTCGCTGAGCTCACAGCTCTCCTCTTCCGGGTACGAGAGCGAGGACGTCTGTACCAACGGGAATTTCCTTTGTGAATGTGAACTTCATTTACAAGAGGAAAACATGTGCCCTGTTTTTAGACCTTTTCCTGCACAAAATCACCTATACGCCAAAGAGACATATTTTGGGGTGGCCTATGCTGGTACCCTTCGGGACGAAGGCAGGCCATCGTGAACAACAGCGTTTCCTGGGGGAGAGAGTGGCAGGTGCTGAGATGCCCTGAGCTGTGGGGAAACCACGAGGAAGGAGTTAGGTGGGGCTGGAGGGAAGAGAAGGGGTAGGAGGTGTTAGCAAACCGTTTACACTGCTCTGCACTCTTCTGCTTCACCACTGACACTCTTGGCCATTGTCCTGATCAGCCTAAATCAAACTGTTTCATTCTGTTTTAGAAGCTCTTGGGGAGTCCACCGTATGAACATAGTGCATATGATTTATTGAACGGGTTATAGGGTTTTTCTTTTCTTTTTAGGATTTTATTTATTTGTTTTTTAGAGAGGGGAAGGGACAGAGAAAGAGAGGCAGACATCAATGTGTGGTTGCCTCTCATGCGCCCCCTACTGGGGACCTGGCCCGCAACCCAGGCATGTGCCTTGACTGGGAATCAAACCAGCGACCCTTTGGTTCACAGACCAGCACTCAGTCCACTGAATGAGCCATACCAGCCAGGGCTTTTTTTCCTTGTTCTTCTAAAGTACCAGGAGGTATACTGTGAAAATCAGGAAATGATTGGACTGGGTTTAAAAGGAGGAAAAATGAAGAGCAGGCCTGTTCTTAACAGTTGCAAAGCCCAGGGCAAGAGCAGAAATGGACACCCACGTACCATATGTCTAAATAGTAAAAGTTATAAATTAAATTGACATACTGTTAAGTAAAACATACACTATCATCCTACCTTGACAGACTTTCATAACAATCTGGAAGGCCAGATTTGAATTTTGAATTTCAGGCTTGTAGGGGAACTCACTGTAGAGTTGCAATATGGCTCCAGCAGCAAAGGCGTCTGGGAGATGTTGAACTCTCTGTGACTGTTGAACTTTTTCTGACTGTTTAACTCTCTGTAACCTCGCTCTTGGCTGACTACCCCAAATGCCGCCCAGAGATGAATATCATGCCCCCAGGAAGGAGGTTAATGAGGTATAGTGCGAGTAACTGCCTGATGTTATCTTTTAACTTTTCTTTCAACTTAATGATACATTGTTCTCTTGGGGGGTCCACACAACTACCTGCCATCTGGTTTTGCTATTAACCCCTGCTATTTACTGCCTTTAAAAAAGGGAACCTGTTCTGGGAGGGGTGTGGATTCTTCCCAGCCTGTCACCACTGGAAGCAGCTGCTTTGCTTGTGTATGTAAGTTTCTCCTATTAAAGCTCTTATGAATTTGAATAAGGCCATGTGTCAGTTCTTCAGAATCCATCCTAAATTTGGACTTTTGGGCTTCCCCCCAGTAAGGGCGCTCTGGAGTTCTGTGCCCAGCCCACAGCCTGACCCGCTTTTCCCACTCCTAGCTCCATTCTGCACAGAGAAGACCTTTGAAGGCACAGTTCTGGACACTTCAGCCAGCCTGTTGAGTTCCTGTCTATGCTGCTCTTGGCCTAGGGCTACTCAGGAAGATGGACTCAGGAGAGAGGCCCAGATGGGCCAAACTAGCAGGCTGAGGACATGTGAGCAAGAAATTGCAAGGTGCCAGGTACTCAGATTGTGGGTTAGATGTAGGGAGATGGGATATAGGCACTGGGTGGGCAGGACCCCTGATTCTGCAGACTTCCTGTCCCTTAGGGAGGAGTACAGCTGACTCTGGGGCATCAGAGCAGGGTTCTGTGGCCCAAGGTACACAGCAGGGTCCCCTTGCCCAAGTCTAAGGCTGGTGCTGCTGAAGAGCAGACGGACTCTCTGCTTTGGGGAAGAAACCGACAGCATGGACAGAGAGGGGATGACAGAGCAGAGAGCTGGAACCAGCAGCCCAGCCAGCTGGATAGACCCAGGCTGAGCAGGCGGCAGGAAGAAGTGCCTACATCAGCAGTGGATGGAAGGGAGATCTTGAACCTTAGAGAGAAGGAAAACTCAGCTCTTACCTGCTCAGAACAATAACATCCAATTAGACCACAGGGACTAAGTTTAAACAAGGAAGATATGCCCTGGCTGGCGCAGGCTGCGAACCAAAGTATAGCAGGTTCGATTCCCAGTCAGGGCACATGCCTGGGTTGCAGGTCACAGCCCCCAGCAACCGCACATTGATGTTTCTCTCTCTCTCTCTCTCTCTCTCTCCCCCTCCCTTCCCTCTCTAAAATAAATAAATAAATAAATAAATAAATAAATAAATAAATAAAACAAGGAAGATACAACAAATGGTGAAGATACTATGATCTCTTCTCCTGGTCAAGGAACATGACTGTAAAGTTGGCTGCTCTCCTGGCAAGACTGGTAGAACTGGGGGTGCAGATTCCAGGCCCAGCTTGGCGGCTAATGAGAATTAAGAGGCTGAGCAAGTCACTCCGTATCTCTCTGTTTCCTCATCTGTCGAATAGGGCTATTCTTGTCCAGTCTCCTTCTACTGGCAAGAGATTTTATTCCTTTGCTGGATACGAAGTTTCTCTTTCAAAGCTGACTGATTAACTCAGCATAACCTCGATGCAACCTTCACTAAAATTGGGAAGAGAAATCGTCAAGTTCCCTCCCGTCAGATGAGCATCCAGGTAAGGAGGACAGGCTGAGAGGGGAGGCCGGCTGGCCTCTCTTGGCGAGGGTGGGGAGGGACCGCCAGCGCCTGTCTGTAAGCACAGAGTGAGTAGGGCACAACATCTGGAAAGCAAACCCTCACCATCCCCACTAGTAGGTGGCCACTTGTACAGCGGGCTTCTGTCATCCACATTTCACTTAGCTCCTAGGGACAGAAGCAGACAGGCAAGGGACAGGTTCCAAGTACTCACCATATGCAGTCTGTGCTGGACACATCACTGGAGGAGAGGCCCAAGGACACACAGAACAGAAGGGGTCTTTACAGAGCAATGTGAGTGCACATGCGTGTGGGGGGTTCAACTCTAGTGACTGCTATTACTGAGTATAAGAGCGCCAAACTTTATAGATCTGATGGAACCGCACCAAAATTGCAGCAGGCTATTTGGAAGGAATACACAAGATTTTTTGAAAATGTATATGGAAAAGCAAGGACTCTAGAATAGTCCAAACAATCATCAAAATGGACAAAGTTAGTGAACTGACACTACCTTAGATCAAGGCTTACTTACTACAAAGCTCCAATGACCAGGTTGGTGGGAGTTGGTATAAGAGAGACAGATAGACAAGGGAACAGATTCAAGCCCACAAACAGAGTCACACCTGTACAGTTAATTGATTTTCTACAAAAGTGACAAGTAACATAATAGAGAAAGTGACATTTTCTCAATGAAAATTGCTAGAACAACTAGAAATCCTTTTGGAAAAAACTGAATCTTGACCCCTCTATGACTTTATTCACAAAATTAATTTGAGATCGATCATATATCTAACCTAAAACCTCAGAACCATAAGGCTTCTTAAAGATAACAGAAGACTATCCTTGCAATGGAGGAGTAGGGAAAGACTGCCTTGGGCAAGTGGAATGGGGAAACTGAGACAAGAAAATTAAACAAGGCCAAACCGTTTGAGCAACTTACAGCCAGCTAGTGAGTCGCAAGACCATATCTCCCCTGACCAAGGGCACTCGAGAAAAGGGTTTCATGCCCTTCCTCCCCAACCAAAGAACACATAGTGAAAATCTCCCTGATCCGGGAAATAGAGAACAGAGACCCAATTATTGTCATCTGTGCCAACTAAACCCAAGGATAGATATAGTCAGGGGAACAAATAAAAAAAAAACCCATTAAGCTAAACAGACCCAAGATAAAAGTAACAGCATAGCAGACCAAAAGAACAAGCCCAAACACTCCCCTAAGATTCTCACCCACAGAAGAAAGATAAAAAGCCCTCAGGACAAAGGCTCAGTGCAGGCTCACCCTAGAGCATGCCCATGCCCCTTCCCAGGGATGAACATTTAAATTCTTTCTAAACTCTATGGGTCCCCACGAGACTTGCAACCAGGGGAGCAGCAGGCAGCAGCTGCTCACCCTGTGCTAACCCCCTGACCCTGTCTCCAAGGCCCCCTTTCCTCTGACCTCCCATGGAGCCGACAGCAGCCCCGCCTGGGCTCACTCCTTTCCTCTAACGTTTCTAGAGAGCCAAAGCAGAGCACCACCTTGACTTTCTCCTGCTGCTTCTTCCACAGTAAGCTTTCCTTTGTTTTACTGTCCCCAGCTTTAATAAACATTCTCTCAAAATCACCTGGACTCAAGTTGTGAAATCTTTCCTACATGAAGTCAAGAACACACACCGTACAGGCTTGGCCTGAGGCAGACCCGGTCTAGGCCGGCCCCTGTCTAGTAACAAGATTACCGCTAGACGTGGAAAAGTAGGGGCTGGAGCAGCTGGGGGCATCTCCCTCCTTCTTCACAAAGCCCTGGGGTCTCTCCATGTGGTGTAGTTCGGGCTTCCTTACAGCTTAATGGCCTCAGGGTACTTAGCCTTCGTACCAGGAGGCTCAGGCTTCCAGGAGCAAGGCTAACAGAGTAGATGCTGCACTGCCTTTTATGACCTAGCCTGAGAAGGCACAGTGTCACTTTCACTACCTACTGTTTGTTACCAGTGAGTCAAGCAACCCACTCAGACTCAAGGGGAGTGGAATGAGACTCTGGTTTGGGATGTGGAAATGGCAGAAATCTAGAAGAGACTGGGATGAGAGATGTTATTGAAGCCATTTTTGGAAACTATAATCTGTGATGAGTAAACCTGGAAAGAAAAGCAGGTGACAGAGTATCCCAGGCTTTGTAAGCCATGCTGAAGTTCAATTCTAATATGAATTGCGATGGGGACCCATTGGAAGATTTTAATCAAGAGAGTGAAATGATCCAATTCTTTTTTAAAATTAATTTTACCAGCTGTGTAGATGAAGAATTGGTGGGGAGGGTTTGGAAGTAGAGACGGTTAGAGATGGTCCAGAAGTGCAAGGGCCAGATGCGGCGGTCAGCCCTAGCCTAGGTGAGGGCACAGGGAGAGAGTGGCGGCAGGAAGGCCAGCAGGGTCCTGGCGGGTCCCGCTCTTTTGTTCACCGAGCTGGAGAACAATGCAGAAGAAAGTTTGTTTTGCACATGTTGGGTTTGAAAGGCCAGGGTAGATGTACGAGCCTGGAACTCGGCCGACGAAAGCTTAGGGGAGAACAAACAGCATTTCAAAGGGCACAGGAGTATACCACACACTTGTTAGCTCGAGTATCAACAATCTCTCTACTTACTCTTCCTCTACCTATCGCCGATGGTGCCAAGGTCGCAGGCCGAAGCACGCATGCGCACACCTACTCCTCCGGCGGCACCTGGGCGGAAGCCTCCTGGTTGCGCACGCGCGCTGGCGCTGCGAGGCGGTCGCCACGGAGACGCGTGGCCCTGGGCCGGCACTCCGCTCCTGGAGCCCCCGGCTAGACGGCAGCGGGTGGTGGGCTGCCCCTCGCGCAGGTGGCGGCCCCCTGGGGGGATGGACCACCTCGGTGGGGCCATGGCGTCCGGGTACCGCGAGGGCGCGGAGGACAGGGAGGAGGAGCTAGAGGGCTGCACGGCAGGTACGAAGGGATCCAAACTGCCTCCCATCTGCAGCGCCTCAGAGCCCACCAAACGGAAGGTGAAGAAGAAAAAGAAGAAGAAAAAGACTGAGGGGTCAGGCAAGGGGGACGGTAAGAGGAACAGCTAGTAGTGCAGAAGCCTTAGCTTCCGTACCTGAGTCTTTTTCCTGAGGTCACCTACCCCTGTCCCTCACAGAGACCCCCATCTACCTGGGGACCAGTGGGGCCCAGAAAGAGAAAGTCATCAGTCCCAAATAGAAATCCACTCGCCCCCTCCCACACCCCCCCACACACACTGCTTATCGCTGCACAGGGATGCTCCCCCACCCCTGATCATAAAGACCATTGGTGTCCACAGAGACCCCAAATTGAAAATTCTTGATATCCATGGAGGTCTTCTACCCCAGACACAACCCCCAGATACCCAGCATTATTTCCACGGAGCCTTCCAGCCCCACACAACACCTCAACTTTACAGACATCCTCTCAACGTCCTAATCCCTCAATGGAATCATAATCCTAAACATCCATACCTTCCCCACAGAAGTCTCAAGCCCTCCCTCAGAGACCCCCTCATCATCACACGGACTTTCCCCAGGCCGGAGACACCAGGGCACTAGAGGCAGACACTCCAAACACAGACATACAGGCTTCTGCCTAGAGATGCTCCTTGCCCCCTCATTTTTCAGGGGTACCTGGCCTCTGGGTGTTATGTAGACACCCAGTTAATGCCTATGAAGTAGTATCCTCCCTGCATAGACTGTCGTCCCCCAACCCCTGTACTCCCAGGCCAGCCTTCGGCTACACACGCACCACCCCCCATCGATCTCTGCTGCATACTTTTACCATCCCAAATATCCTCAGCAACGCCCCCTTATGCCAATATAACCACAAAAAAAGACTGAGGTACAGCTCTGGCCTGGAAGCTCAGTTGGTTAGAGCTTTGTTCCGATGCACCAAGGTTGTGGGTTTTATCCCAGGTCAGGGCACATACAAGAATCATCCAATGAATACATAAATAAGTAGGACAACAAATAGATGTTTCTCTCTCCCTGTTTCACACTGACACACACAGACACCCCTCCCCCTGCAACAGTTCCTGTACACGTACAACTGACTGCATGCAGCTTCTCACTCCAGTCTCTCTCTCCAGGGCATGTTGGACCCACATGTACCAACACCTGCCCCAAACCCACAGAGTCCCTGCGTCTCACTGATATCCTCTCATAGAACCTCTGGATTTCTTGGCAAAGGCACCGAGTGCCTACTTGATGGAGATAGAATAACAGTGATGCAGGATGCACCTGCCTGTGGGTGCTAAGTCTCCACTATCACCTGTGTGGTCCCCCTCCAGGGCTGTGGCTGTCTGACTGACCCTGGCATAGCAGCCCTGACCTCCAGTGTGGCTAGTCCTGGGTTCAAGTTCCTGGGCCCTGATCCCTGTGTGCAGAACTGGCAAGCCGGAGGCAGAAGGAGCGTGGCATCCTTTCCTATGTCAACCTTGAATTTTGGGGAAGGAGGCAATAGGAAGATTATAATTATTTCTTCAGGTGGAATCATAAGAAGGCAAGAAATCAGTTCTGGAGTTTAGGTCAAAAAGCCCTGTGTGTGTTAGCAAAATCAAATTAGGAAATGTATTGTCTTTTTGGCTTAGCTTCTGACTCTAGAAATTACAGTGATGTGTGCCTCATGCTGCCAGTGGGACACACCAAATGTTTTTCCGGGAGTAGAAAGGTATAGGAATGTCAAAAGAGGATTTTCTTCTCTTTTTGTGGGGGGGATTTCTCTCTCCCCACAAAAGAAGAATAAGCTGATGAAAGAACAACCTACAGTGTTTTGTGTGCATGTTATATAATTCAGGAATTCTATTAATGTAAAAAAAAAATCAGTACAAGCCACACAGCAGAAGTATTTCCTGGCTTGGCATAATGTTGCTTTCCGCAGTCGGACGCAGGAAGTTTTTCTGTTGTTCTTCATTTCTTTCATCATAAGGAAGTCTGGACTGGGGGCAGAGAGTCGCAGGCTCTGAACTGGGACGTGTCTCGGTGAGCATGTGGAGAGTAAAGTGGGGGGCAGCATGTGTGGCATGGTGGGAGGAACTAGGAGTCTGGCCTGCATTCAGATCCGGGCCCTGTCACCGGCCGTGTGCACCGGCAAGTTACTTGGACTTTTGGAGTCTCAGTTTCCTCACTTGGAAAGTAGAGCTGGTAGTCTTTACCAAGAGAACTTGGCTCATAGTACGTGCTCAGCAAATGGCTCCTCCCTCCCCAAAACGACTTTATCGAAAGCAGGTAGCCAGTGGGCGTGCACGAGGCTGGTGGGCTTGGCCACCTGAGCCCTAGGTAAGAAGGGGCCCCACCCCCTTTTAGCTTTGGTGAGTTTGGCATTGTTTCTGAGCAGGATGGGGGCAGACATCACCTCAAATGCTAACACTGCGCATCTGCTCAGCAGATAAACAGCAGAGTCGAAGCCTGAAGACTCAGCAGCTGTCTCCATCTTTGCATGCAGTCTTAAGCCCCAGCAAACATGATGGCCCGAGGCAAGAGCACAGACAGGACAAAGAGCAAAGCAAGCTCACCCCTTCTTTCTTCCCTTCTGTAAGTCTCCCCTACTTGGCAGAAATAGAAGAGACCCTTTCAAGCCAGATCAATGAGAGTCTGCGCTGGGATGGAATTCTCGCCGACCCGGAGGCAGAAAAAGAAAGGATTCGCATATACAAGCAGAACCGGAGGAAGCGGTACCGGGTTTTGGCCCTCAAGAGCTTCCACTCAGATCCCTGTGCCGAGGAGACACCCGAGAGCCTGGCTTGGCTCTCGGATCAGAACGGCGGCGGCAGGAGCGGGCCGCCCTCGGTGCGAGCCGGCTGCCCCAGTCCCCGCTGTGAAGGCAGCTTTACGCCGAAGCTCCCACACTGTGATTTAGCCGCGGCTTTGCCAGAGTGAAGATCCACCCCTGGTCCCAACAAGCTTATCTGCTATGCTCACCACTAGCTTATGTGTTGGAAGAGAAGAAGAAAAGGAAGTCAGACCCGCATCTGGAGGACGCGGGTGTCTGCTGCGTGGAGGAGGCCGACCTCTCCCTCCCTTCTCCAAGCTGCCCTCACCGGCCCGGAAACACGGCCGTTCCTTAACATAAGCAACTCAAGGAACAGAGTTCTCTTCAGAATTCCTTTTTCTCAAATAAGCTGGCATCGCTGTTACTTAATTTCTTACTACAGTTAGATGTCCATAACCTGCCCCCCCAAAAAAGAAAGTGTGTAGATTATATCAATTCTAAATCTTAAGTGAATTTCACAGGTAAAAACCCACACACAGCATGTTTCTGTGAACTCAAAGAAAACACTCCAGATATCCTGGAGATTTTTTTCTTTTAATTAAATACACTCCCTGCCCTTATGTCATCTTCAAAATAAGTGCGTTCCAGAACCTCATTCCTGGGAGGTTATTATGAGAAATCTCAAAAGAATATTGCTTCTCTTAGAAACATGACCCTCACCTAAGCCCCCAAAATGTCATTTCAAGAAAAGTTTTGGAGTATTAAAGAGGCCTTACTATACTATGTGTCCCAAGTTCATGTATTTTCTTCCCTTCCCCAAATATTTACCGAGTGAGGGCCCATGTTATCTTAGTTTGTGTTCTCCCAGAAGCAGACCCTGAGGCAAGGATTTACAGGCAAGTAGATCATTTGGGAGGTGGAGGAAAGATCAGCGGAGAGGAAAAGGGGGAATGGGAGACCGCCAATCAGGGGACACTATTAAACCGGCTTGGATTGGGGCAGCTGGAGCTCAGTCCCCCAGGGAAACACCGGCGTGATTCTCCTGCCCGCCTTTGGGGGCTGCGGGCCAAGCGGGGGTGTTCATCTCCTGGCGTTGCCAGCCTGCTGCACCCGTAGGCCCCCAAGCCCATCTCCGTTGTGGGAAATCACCCTGAGACACAGAGGCAGACCGAAAGGTCCAAGAGATGGCGTGGTGTCTGGGGTAGCACTGGCCACCTGTGTGCAGCCGGGGCAGAGCCTGAGAGGGAGAGAGTGGAGGTCTAAGATGAGGTCCCTGCCTTCCAAGGAGTTAAAGACACGCAGGATGCTAGGAGCAGTTATGTGTCAATACAAAACACCCCAGATGGCTTGCTTGAGAGTTAAGTGAAAGTGTTTATCCTTCCCAGCTGGCCCCCAGCTGGCCCCCAGCTGACGGGGCAACTCTCTTCTCACGCTTCCTTGAAAGGCCAGTTACAGAGTATTCACATTTTGGCCATTGCATCCTGGCAAAATAATAGTGAAAGGGCTTTTGGAAGAGCCTTGTCCCCCCACTCCCTAGAATGGTTAGTGGCCACGCATGGGAGGGTTCCTGAAGCAGGCAGGAGTGGCTCGCCGTGCTTTCCAGCTTGAGGAGTGCCCGTGGGATCAAGGATCAAGGAACAGGGACTTCGGTGTGGCTCCCTGGGGAGGAGGGGATGGGAAACGTGCCATAGGACCTCACCCAGTGCCCAGGGCTCAAGGTGAAGACGAGAGGGGGCGGGGCAGCTGAGCAGGCAGCTGAGCAGGCAACTCCCCGGTGCTCTGATTGACCTCCTTAGTGGCAGCGCATGGAAGGGTCCGAGGGCACACCAGCTTCAGGATTCCTCTTGGTCACTCTGTTGTCTTCATTGGGGACAGGGGCGGGGCCCAGCCTGTGTTCACCTTGCGGCCAGGAGATTCCTGGGATAGGGGTTAAACTTACCAGATTTGACACCAGAGCTGAATTTATGTCTATCCCACCATATACTAGCTGTGTGACCTCAGCCAAATGCTTAACTTCTCCGAGCTTCAGTTACCATATCTGGAAACCAGGATGCAAGTGTCTATCTCGTTGTTGTGAGAACCAAATGCAGTAATTACATAGTAAGTCGGAGGAAGCACTCTGCTGTAAGAGTATGGAGCGATGGTATTTCAGGTTGGGGTAGCCCCCCCGCCACTGGAGAGACTGTTCTGGGTGATGGTGTAGAGCCCGCCTTGTTGAAGGGTGAGCATCACAAAGAAACATGCCTTCCGTGGCTGGCACACCACAAAACACATCACAGGGGCCTGGGGCAAGAGAGAACGTAGGAGGGAGGAAGCAAAGGTCTCCAAGCCCAGTGTTCTGGGGAGGGGGCTTTGGGTTAAACAAGGAAGTGCCTACTTGTAGCCTGCAGCCAAATGCGAGCCTCAGTGAGGACATAAGTAGAGGAAGTGCATGGGGGTCAATGCCTCCTCAAGCCCAGAAATGGCTCCAAGTCAAACCACTACTGGGTTAGAAGTTTTCAGTTTCTACCTAACATGTGCTAGGCTGTATCAGCGAGGGCCCTTCCAATGGCAGGGAAGAGAAACCCATCGAGCACTGGCTTGCTGAGAAAGGGAGTGACAGACTCATCATGCCCACAGTCCAGGGTGGCTGTGGCTTCAGGCATGGCTGGATCCAGGAGGTCACACTGGGTCATCAAGATTTGTCCCTTTCTCCATATCTTGTTCCTGCCTCCCCTGTGTCAGCTTCATGTTCACGTAGGTTCTGGTAACAGGATTGTGAAGATGGCAGTGACACTCCTGTCGTTCTTTGAAGAGAAGAGAGTCATTCCAGTGTCCCTATCTAGTGCCCATCCCAACCCCAGAGAAGGTCTCTGTCCTGGCAGGGGTCATATAGCCATCACTGAGCTGATCACAGTGGCCAAGGACATGGAGTATTTGTTGCACAGACCTAGCATACGGCGGGGAAGTGGGGGAGTCGGGGCCATCCCCCTGGACATGGGTACTTAACAGACTGTCATAGAATCTATGTAGAACCAGCAGAGAATACAAAGCAATTCCTGAAATCGATGCCAAGTAGACAGATTTGTCCATTCCCCTCCGGATGAAGCATTATTTGTTCTTAAAGGACTCTGAGCAGGGGTCACGGGGTGGGTTGCATAGCAGGAGTTCATCGCAGCCGGCGTGGACTGCATGCCAAGCAGCCCTCAGGAACCTGTAACTAAAGACGAACAATGTTCTGGAGCCGTGGACCCACAAGCTGCTTTGGCACTGACTGCATCAGTCACCAAGCACTGCTTGATGGTAATAATTGGGTTTTTGTTTTGCACCCGGTTTTGGAGGAGCCTAGTGGGTGGGTTTCAACCTTTAGGGCTGGCCACAGAGCTGGAATGTGCCCACGTGACCAAGCTCACTGTAAGACATTCCCACCGTGAGTAGATTTTGAGCTTCTAGCCAGCAGCGGTGGCAGACTTGGGGACAGCGTGCTCCCATGTGAGCCTCGTGAATGCCACCGTGGACACTGCAGGAGGACAAATTCCAGGGGTGTGACAGCTTCTGTGGGCATTGGTGTGGCTGGTGTCCCCATGACCTCTGCCTCCCAGCTTTCACGCCCTCCCCTTGAGCAGGGGCTGAACCTACTGACTCGGGTGAACAGAATATGGCAAACGCGATGGAATGCTGCTCCCAAGATGAGGTCATGAAAAGTGACTGTGTTTGGGGAAGGAGGGAAGAATGAATCGGGGAACGCGGGTGGAGGGCAGGATGAAACCGTCCTGCGTGGTGCTGTCATGGTGGACAAGTGTCATTACACATCTGTCCAGACCCACAGAGCGGACACAGGGAGTGACCTCTAAACCACGGACCGTAGTTAACGCGGCGTGTCAGTGCAAGATGCGGATAATAGGGGAAACGGGGAGAGTATCGAAGAGGTACATGGGAAACCTTGGTAGTTTCTGCTCAATTTTCCTGCCCTAAACTGCCCTCAATGTTTATTAATTAAAGAGAGACAGAGACATTAATTAAATGGAGAGGCTTCCATTTGGCGCTTGCTCTTCTTGTCTCTTCCCCCGGCAGGGCTCTTTCCCTGGGGGGCCACCCACGGAAAGGCCCACGTGGCAAGGAGTCGATGTCCCCCACCAACAGCCAGTGAGTTCCCTCGACGTGCAGCAGCCCCGGGGGCGAGCTTGGGAGCAGGTCCACCCGTGAAGCCTTGAGACGGCCACAGCGCCAAGTGACGCTTGGCTGCAGCCTGTGAGAGAGACTGAACCAGGGGTATCCAGCTAGGCTGCACCCAGATTCCTGACCCCCATACCTGTGAGATTAGTAAGTTGTTTTAAGCCACTAAATGTTGGGGTGTTTTGTTACGCAGCAAGCAACAGCTAACATACAGTTGGCCTTTTCCCTCACTGCTGTCAGCCGTGCCTCTCAGCGAGCGGCCTCGCCCTTGACCCAAGGAGTAGGAAACCGCAAACCCAGCCTTCTCACCAGAAGCCACGTGTCGCCTGGGCCCCACGGACACCCATTGCCAGGGCTCACGGGAGGTCTGAACTTACTTCTGGAAGTGATGCCGTGCCCTGCAGGGTGGGGAGGCTGCAGGGGAGTTGAGTGCTAGGCAAGGCTGCGTGACTTTCACTCGAGATGCTTCCTACCCACTGCTGTGGAGAGCCGTCCGTGTTACATTTTCAGAGTATGTGCTTTGTGCTGGCCATCTGCCGTGTAATCACAATGTTTCAGGCCGGCACCTGGTTCCTAAGTCCTCCCATCTCCTTTGCCCCTCGCCGAGCTCTCTGAGCTGCAGGAACATCTCCACTTTACAACTCAGGCTCGGCGCCTGGCTCAAGCCACACAACTTGTAAGAGACTTGTTTTAGGGTCCCCAGTAGTCTTTTTTATTATTATTGACTTTTTAGGGTGAGGGAGAGAGAAACATTGGTTTTTCTTATTCTACTTGTTGATGCATTTGTTGGTTGATTCTTATATGTGTCCTGACTGGGGATCAAACCCGCAACCTAGACCTGTTGGGACGACACTCTGACCAACTGAGCTACCCTGTCAGGGCCTAATTGTCTTTTCAGGAAATGGTTATCAAACAACTGCTAAATGTGGTAACAGTGTTCATTGATCAGGCCCCTCCCCGTCTGAACGTGCTGGTAGGCATTTAACAGACATGGTTTCCTTCCATCTCCACACGGCCTTTGCGGTGGGAGGGCGTTAGGACCTCATTCACACGAGAGGAAATGGGCACAGTGTGGGAGACCTGCCCAGGGTCACACGGAAGCTGCGAGTAGTGCCCCCGACAGGCTCTGGAGTAGGTGGGAGCCCAACGGCACACCTTTTGGAGTTTAACCACACAGAAAGACCCAGGTAAAGACAGCGTGAGGGCTTGTAAGCTGGGTCAGTGGCTAAGGGAGGGCGGGGCAGTGTTGGGAGGAAGGGGTTCTCCTGGGAACTGTGGCTAACTGTTGTCCTGGGGAGGGGGGCCAGAGGCAGAAGCCGCTATCAGTTCGGCTCCAGAGGGCCCCTGGGTGCTGGGAAGACACTCCTGGCCACACTGTGTACTTGCTCACGGTCAAATCCAGCCTTTCAGACTACTGGCACACCCCCCTCTGATCATCGCTGGGAAGGTTTAGGAAGGGCTCTACCTCCCTCCACCAGCCCCACTCCTGCGCAACCCCAGGCCTGCGCTCCGGCCTGAAACCGCTCCCTGTGCCCTGGCACTGAGGGCACTGCCTGAGGCCTCAGCCCCAGACGAGGGCCTGCGACCAGTGCTCCAGCTTGGCCTGGAGCTTGTTAGAGACTCGCTTGTTAGCCAGCTCTCAGGCCCCACCCCAGACTTCCTGAATCAGACCCTGCAGTTTAACGAGATCCCTGGGTGACTCACATGCCCGTTAACATCCTAACATCCGAGCAACACTGGGTGTTGGGAGTGATTCCCCGCAGGTCTCTCTTGTGTCTGCACATCTTGTGAGGAGAGTCACCTCTGCTCCAGACTGTCTTTGAAAGGACTGTGGCTGGACGAACAGCCTTGGAAGACAGGGCGTGTCTCCCTGCAGAACATGGGGCAGATTTGCTTACGACTTCTAGTCGAAGATTCCAGGTCTAAGCTCAGAGCTCCGCTGCTGTGTGGCCGGCCCTTCTGTTCTGGAGCCACCTGGCCCTGTTTGCAGCCCTCTATGGGGACTGAGGCTCGGAACCTGCTCCGAGGCTGCCGCTCTAGCTGTTGCTGTGACGAATAACCTGTCCTTTGTCCCTGACCGAGACTCTCATGCCTTTAGCCAACATCCATGAGAATGTGGCAGGCTACTTGGTTAGCCTGCAAATATTGATAATACAAAGTCTGACTCCTTACAGTCCTGCAGCCTGGTCAAAGGGACAGACAGACTGACCAGCTAACTCCGGTTTCTCTACACTTAAATCACCAGGAAGCTGTACAAAGTTCTACACTCAGGTTCTACTTTTCAAACTATACAGGAAAAGCACATGTGTCACAGACAGATTGGGAAACACACATGAGCAAAACAGCATTTTAAAGCACTGAATAGCCCCTCCGTTCAGAGAGAGCCAGCCTCATCTGTCTTTTTCTATTCACATATCTACATAGAGGAAGACAAAATTAATGGGGTAATAATACATATGTTGTCTTTTAATGGTTCTCTTAAAACTGTAGCATGGACATCTTTGCAAATCACTAAAGTGTCATCCACACTCATTCTGTAATGCGTGCCTGGTGTTTCATCACCCCATTTATTTGACCACTATCTGTGGACATCTACTTGGTTTCCTATTTCTGGCTACTCCAAATAACTTCGCAAGGAACATCCTTATATGCACATTTTAGTGCAATTTTCCAGTGCTTTGGGTACATTCCTGGAAATGAAAATACAAGCCCAAAGATAATTAAAACAATAAACACTTACACAGCTTTTAACTCATATGGTTCAAAGCGCTTTGGGTGCATTACTCATTCAGTCCTCACAACCTCTCTGCGGAGGACTAACTGCTGTGACCCACATTTTACAGAGAGTTTAGGGACTTGCTCGAGGTCACACGGCTGAGAAACGATGGGGCTTGGTTTGGACCCCGGTGGTCCGGTGAGGGCGTCCAGAACACGCCACTGCAAAATGTGCCCCGTTGGTGTCAGGGTTATTTTGAGCTGAAGGCAACTGAAAATCAACAGATGTAGGAAAAGCTATTTGCTCTCCCCTGACCTATGGGAAAGCAGGGCAGAAGTTTTGCTGTGTGAAGGTAGCATAGACTCCCAGACACTCTGTCTCCCGGACCAGGAAGAGGAGAGCAGCTCTCACCCAGGTGGGCGGAGGGCGGCCCCCCTGCGACTCTATGTAAACAGATCGTTAGTTTCTGGTGGATTTCCTAGTCACTTTCCCACTGATTTCTGGCCCTACAAGCCCAATTCCCTTCCTTTGTCTGGTCACTTCCCCTCAGTTTACCGCCCTTTGTTTAAATGGCATCTATGTTCCCAAGTCTAACCCTTCTTTAGGTTTTTACTTCTTTTCTGTGCAGCCCTCATGCACATGAAAATATTAAACCAGTCAGATTTGCATGCCTTTGCTCCTGTTCACGTCTTTTGTCCGTTTGATCAGTCCGTGAAATGCTCATGAGTTCTCAGGTCCAACGTGTTAGAAATATGCCAGATTTTCCCATTTGAAGACTCCTAAGGCACATGAACGTATTGGAGGCACAGCTAATACTCGCTTTTTCTCCCCCATCCAAGGGGGGAGTATGGTTCCCTGTCCTAGTCACGTCAGGTTTGGTCACGCAACCTGCTTTGGCCAATAGAAGGTGCATAGGAGTGACAGGGCACCCGGGCAGTATTGAAGAGGCATTGTATGTTTCTGCTTGCATCTCTGGCACCATTTGAACTCTTCCATGAGAAAAACGTGCCCCAGCCAACCTTCCTAGCCTGCCTCAGAGATGGGAGGCGCGAACCTGAACTCACACCTCACCTTTGGCAGACTGGTCTGTGGGCCCTGCACACCCGTACGTAAGAAATAACTGCTTCAACTTTGACAAACTTACGTGTCACTGTGATTTGTGGTGGCTTTTGTGGCACAAAAGCTGATTAATACAAGGGTTCCTAGAAACCCTGCAATAAATATAATTAGCTTTGTTCAACTTTTAACTTCCCCCAAGTTATTCGATCATAGACCTTTATTTCACTCCATAGAAATCACATTGGGAAATAGTAATATAAACAAACCCTTGATAGTGATTATACTCTAAAATAAGAGTATTAGTATTTAATGTTGAAATGAGACATTTCTTACAATGGGATTCATTACCTAACCAATAGTCATTCACTTCTTATATTTCTGGGAAATATACCAAAAAGTCCCTCCTAAGTTTTTTTTCCCTAAGTTTTATCATATTATTATTAATTACATGCACTACTTCTTCCCCTTGAGGGCACCAGCTTAAGCTGATATACTTAGAAAGGTATTTTTCAAGGGAAAATTGAAACATTATTAGTTTCAACACACTTTTGCTTCTCTATAGACAGCCCCCCCCATAAAATCCTAAGTTAAATCTTACACACTTAAAATATTTTTCCAACACAGCCTTGGAACTGCTGATTAGCCCGTTTGTTTTATGGAAAATTTACACCAAATAATGGCAACATGAGACCTCACTGTCCTCCCCATCAGCCAAGGTAAACTTAATTTCCGTTAAAAAGACGTTGGCTTTAAAATATATAAATAGGAATTATAATATGCACTCCCGGGACACGTTTATTTGAGTCAGGACGCAAAGACTGGCGGGTAAGACCCTGCCATGAACGTGAAGCCTGAATGGAATGAGGTGCCTCCACCTCCAGTGTTTCTCGGTGGTCCTGTCTTTGCTCAGCCTGAAGGGACCCTCCCTCTGGGAAGGCATCGGTCTGAGCTGGAAGAGACGTGGGTTTTCCGGGAGAAGCCTTGTCACTCAACTGCCTCCCTTCGGGAGACCCTGTAAGTGAGGATGTCCCCACACAGCCGACCCTGCCTCTGCCCGCAGACCTCCCCGACTACGCCAGGTGTTGGACGGTGGTGGACAGGAAGCCCAGGAGTGGGGTTGTGGTGCCCGGACACCGAGGTTTCTAATCTTTCTTTGGCCTGGTACCTACAGGCTTTTCCAGACCAGAGCAAGGTCCCCCAGCAAATTTAAGATGGCTAGAATAAGACATGCATTTCTCCTGCAAAGCAGAGAAAGGCAATCGAGAAGGGTGGCGGGAAGGTGGGACTGGCCTGACCTCACTGTGGCCCCATTTTCAGAGGAGATGGATTTACGGAAGAGAACACACCCAGTCCAGAACAGACTCCGTAAAACTCCGTGCCCAGGGGCTCCTTGGCACTCTAGGACCCCCAAGGAAAGGCAAACTCCAGACAGAAATATTATTCCATTAAAATACAACCACATATTAAAAAATTATAAGACAAAGAGCTGTTCTCATTTTTCCTAACCAAAACATTAGAATTTTACTAAAAAAAAAAAAAGCATCTGTAAGTTTTTTTTAAAGATAATTTATTGTTACATGAAGGAGTCACAAAGCAAAATGGCGGCGGGGGGAAGAGATGTCACAGATGAATTTAAGAAGTAGTTTTTGTCGAATGCTATTCTGGGCTTCCTAAGGTTAGAAATAGGAAAAGTGTCCAATGAAAAGGAAATCATTCTTTGTTAAAAGGTCTGGATTTGAAAACAACATTTTTTCAGAAGATACAAATCATCCTTATTACATGAAAGCCATAATTTAAGAGCCTGAGAAAGCGGACTTTAATTCGTAAGTAAATTGGGTCTCCCAGACACCCCTAGGAACGGCTGGTTTGCCGAGTGAGCTCTGGAAGCCGTGGCGCCCACCGCGCCAACCGCCGAGAGCCCCCGGTGTTCTCACTAGCCCTGAAGGTCCGCTGTGTCTTCACCTGCTTCCTCCCCTGCAGCCTTCCGCCAGGCAGGCCTGAAGAAAAGGGACTAGAACTACAGTCCGTTCCCCAGTGAACACCTCAACCAGACAAAACCTGCTTCTCCATCCACATGCACCGTCGCCCGCTTCTACCTGCTTTACTGACATAAGGTTCTCTCCCCCCAGAACGACTTGCCTGAACTTAACCCCACCCCTAAACCAAAGTCTCGTGCGGACCCCTCAGAACACCGTGTCCTCCAGCCCTGCTCTCTCCTGACCTGCTGACCACCACGGCAGCCCGACCTCACTCGGGTGTTCCCACAGGGCCGGGCGAAGCCTTGGGAATTCTCTCAACGTGATTTAAAAATTACATTTATCACTTGCCTTGCATGATAAGATTACAGAATTGGACAGAAAAATCCACCTCTATCATAAATGCTGTGTAATTTGCTTTTCCAAACACAGGAAGCATCTGTCGCTCTGCATGACTAAGGAGACCCCGGTAGGGCCCAGCGAGCCCTGCTGAGCACCCCCCGCTGAGCCCTGCTGCACAAACTCAGAGGGTCCAGCCTATTGCAGGCTCCGCCGGGGATGCTTCCCATCGGTTAGGAGCGTGGCAGACTGAATATTGTGAAGTCCAAGGAGGACACCAGACAGTTTGGCCCTACAGGCCTCCGATGACTTTAAATGAAGGTGATTATCATCACACCTGCTCTCCTCGGAACAGAAGTACCTGCTGTGGCTCCGAGGAACCCTGGAGCCATCAGTTCTGCTTTCAGAGCAGATGGGAGCATCCACAGAAACTGGGAGACACAGTGGGAGTCCGAGCTTACAGTCCTCTCTAACCTCGAACACTTGGTATAACTGGAGTGCATTCAGAGGGAATAGTCACGGTTTGTTCTTTCTGGCATTGGTAGAGAAAAAGCCACCTGCCACTTCCTCTACTCAAAAGCCTCAGGCAGGAGAAGGCGGGTGAGGCAGGGCAGGCAGGGGGAGGCCAGCGGCAGCCCGGCCCAGCGCACCCTCTCGGCTCACCACTGGCCCGTTGTGCTGAATTCACAAAGTTCCTTCCGTTCACACCCAATGCCATGAGTGTCACTTACACGAAAATGGACACTTAAAGGAAGTGTGTGCCATCACAGCGGCACCCAGGCTATGCAGTGGGACTTGGGACATGCGCCCCCGCTTTGAATGCACCTGGGGGGGCTGTCTCTTCCTTCAAGGCTCAGACCTAAGGCACTGGCGGAATTCCTCTGCCGCGCCGACACAATCAAAGTCCTAAGGGCCAATGACCCAGGGTCCCTGGAGAGGACGCCCATCCTGACGAACCAGATCACCAGGAACACCTGTGCTTGCCTCCTCCCAGGTGGCATCAGGCCCCAGGTGTGGCCACTGGTTCCCACTGTGAGTGAGGGCCTCTCTCGGAGTCCCAAAAAGCAGTTTCCTAAGCACTCTTTTAAAATATCATCTCTCTCTGCAATGTTTTCCCATAGGAAAAAACAGAAAAGTATTTAGAAACCCCAAAATACATATCAGGAGGGTTACACAAGCCTACGGAGACGTCACCAGATGCCAAGGGTACGAGGCGTCTGCCAGACCCTGAGCTCAGAAGCCGCTGGTGGAAGGAGCCAGAACGGAGGCCACTGCCCTGAAGTCCCTGCAGACGGCCCTCCGGGAGCGGTGAACGCGGGATGAACCTTTCCTTTCTTTTTTTTTTTTTAAACATCTTATTCTGCGGTTTTGTTTTGTTTTTTATGTCATGAAAAAGACTTTGAGAACGTGAAGCGTTTAGGCTAGCAGGAAATGGACGTGGACGTGGAAACGACGACGGAGCGGAGCGCACGCTCCGCACAGATGGGGCCCATGTGGGGCCGCGCTCCCGACCCGCACCACTGGCGGACAGGCGAGGACACCCGGCTGAGTCTCCTAACGCTCACTTTTTCCATTCCAGACTCTTTCCACGCCCTTTCTCAGACACGCTGGCCAATGGAAGAGGAGCCCTTCCCTCCCTCCCTGTTTCAAATTGCGGCCCCTTTCCTTTCGCTGTGGTCTCTTTACTTTCTCATCAAATTGAGACTAGGGGAGGGGATGGACCGTGCAGCAGCGAACTAGAAATACACTCAAATACACTCCTTTTAAAAAGAATTTGACCACTTTTTAAAAACCCAATTCTCTCAATTACGATAAGATAGCGTGACATTTGTTTCCTCCCCAGGCTGGGCTTAGAGGTGTCTCTAGGTTAGATTCCCGGGGGCATGAACGACACTCAGGGGTGGTGTGGCCCAACGTGACGGGGGCAGCGGGGGGCCGGTCCAGCCCCCCCAAGCTGGCTGGAGTCAGCTCTCCTCTGAGAGGCAATCACCGCCCAGGAACTCCGTGGCTTCGAGCTCCACGCTGGACAGGAACCTCCTCAGCGTCTTGCGGCAGTTGTAATCCAGGGTGGTGGTGTAGACGGTCTTGGGGTACTTGGGGTAGACGATGGTAGTGCTGAGGAAGCGGGCGGGCTTGTGGCGGGGCTCGAAGCGCAGCTCGGCCTTGTAGTTGCGCCACGTGCAGTTGGGGATGCAGGTGACCGTCTGGCTGCAGGAGGCCATGGCCAGGCCCAGGGGCAGGTGGACGTTGTCGATGTAGTGCCGCTCTGAGTCGTACTTGACTGAGGAAGTGTACCTGGGCGGGAGATGGAAGGCAGCATGACGGTGTTCCTCTGAGCTAGGGGCACTGTGGTCCCTACTGTGACCCTCGACCTCTTGTGGGGTGCAAACCTCCAAACGTGGTGACCCTAGTCAGATGCACCGTAGAGGTACTGCAGCCCTTCCTGAGTGGTGCCTGCCGTTCGAAGCGCTTTACTTCCAGGATCTAATTTAATTGTCCCAGCAACCCTGGGAGAGGTCATCGAGGCACAGAGGACTAAGGTCAGAGTGGGACTAAGTACTAAGTGGGGAAGCTGGGATTTAAATGCAGGTGTGCAAGATCCCAGAGTTTATGGTGTCCTCACCGTCTCTCTGCGGGCTGCAGCCCCCGGGGTCTACGCCCACTTACTTGAGCTGTGAGAGCCCCGTCAGGCTACTAACCTTACTTCCGAACGGCTCAAAGCCTCGGTAACCTTTTCCTGCAAAAGGCTCGCAGGAAGGACTGGGCAGGATGTTCACACAGCAAGTGCTGTCAGCGGCAATTATTATATCACAATGTGAATTCCACCGCCACACTAGGGGCGCGACGTTTTGCTGTCCCCTGAAGTGATCCGTTAGCTCTTTAAAGGAAGGATGAAGGAGCCCAGAAACCCTGGATGCTGCTTCTGGACGCTAGGTGATACCAAGTTCCAGCACTCGGTCCACCCTGGCCTTTCGTTTTGGGACCCCCTCGAACCCGGGACTCTGAGACCTGACCTTCTCAATCAAAGTCAATTACAATCCTGATTTCCATAAAAACCCCAAACATCAATGTTCCTCAAGCAGCTACTTTGTTATTTTTAAAGTCCTTCTTTGGTAATTTGGGAGTTACTTTTCTTCCTATATAAGCAAAGCACAGTTCACTTTCCTATATAACCATCACAGCTTCCTAAGTGCTAGAATATGTATGAGCATCAGGTGTAGGCACACCTAACGCCGCCCCCACCAGCCCCACGGGCGGGCCAGGGAGTGAGAATCAGCGTTCTTTTCAACGAGCCGGGAGAGACGCCTGTTCTCCTTGGGCAAGTAGGTAAGAAGCTGGTGAGAGCTAATGTCATGAAGTCATGTCCTCGTTTTGTTCAAAATACAAGCTCTGCAGGAATAAAGGGCTGAACTGCTCACCTCCAAACTGGTGAGCCGCCTTTGTTCCACGTCAAAGGGCCCTTTGTGTCGAGGCGACTGAAACTCCAGCTATAAAACCACCAGCTCCCAAAAGTAAAATTCCTTTCTCTAAAGAGACACATCTTGAACAGAGCCTCTCAGTGAATCCCTGCGCCCAGATAATCCTGGATTGATACATTCCCGAAGAAGAATGAGCCTTTCCCAGTGAAATTACAAAAACAAGGCTGCAGCACCTTGAAGCAGGGTTGGGAGGTTGGCTGTGGCTAGGGGAGTGGGGACCAGCTTTTGGAAAGAGGAATTGATGAGGAACCTTTAAACATCTGAGGGCCATGACATAGGAGGTACAAAAAGCAACTCGTAGGACTTTATCTGTAACATGAGCTTGCTTTTATTTTAAAAAGGGTGTCCGTGTACTTGATTGCTTAGAGTGCATGAGAGATTCTGAAAGCCAGCCCACCGAGCTACAAATAGTCACTGGCACACTCTTGTGATAAACTAATTTTAAAAAATAAGAAAATTAAAAGTACTCATTTCTGGAATTAAAAAGTGAAAAATTTAAAAACAAAGTAAAATGAAAGCCTGCTACATTTACCTTACTTCCGTTGGTGGTAAGGGGTCAAATTCCACTCCTTCCCCGAAGGACAGGGGGCATAACTTGGGCGTGCAGGTGGAGGCCGGGGGCGTGGACAGCGAGGCTGGATTCTGTGAGGATGGAGAACGCAGTGAGACCACGGGCCGAGCCGATCTGTCCCCCACAGCAGGTCTCGGCTCTGAGACTGCAGCCGAGCACCCAACTGTGACTCGTGCCCCCCTTCCTGGGAATGACACTGGAGAAGGGCTGACCAACAGCGTGGGAAGAGCAGTGGACAGGAAGCCAAGAGGCCTGGGTTCGAATCCCAGATCTACCACAAACAAGCTGTGCGGCCCCACAAAAGCCAGGTCACATGCCCTCGGAGAACTTGTCTTGCACCCCAAGGGGCTGTCCCCTTCTACACCAAGGTTCCGTGAAGGGCTGACAGGAGGAAACACACGTGAGCTCAGCGACATTGCCCAACCCAGGGCCTGCTGCGCCACACCGCAGGGGGCAGGCAGGAAACCCTCACCAGCTGGGGCCCCTCGAGCCAAACCTCATTATGTGCCCCCAACCCTGTCATTGTCTCAGCAACACTTTCGAAAAGGCCCGAACAAAACCATCCTGCCAGGGATGTTTTTACACTGCAGATCGGGACGACACCCACCCCCGCCCGGCCCCCACCTCCTCTGCCTCTGGGAAGATCAACATCCAGCCAAGACGGAGGGTGAGACGAGCACCAGAAGTTCTCCGTGTCGCTTCCCACTCGCCAGAAAACTCGAAGAGCCGGGCACAGCGTGCCTAGAGGTTAATGGGCCTCCCATCAGGTCAAAGCTTTGGACTCTGCTTTGTCAAGCAGCCTGGGAGACAGTTCCACCCCAGACACAGGTGCCAGCTCTCCCTGGATTTCTGTGTAGTGCCTGCCCCTTAGGTTCCCAGGTTATGGCGGAATCTGTCAGTTTCTTTGCCAGATTTGAGAGAAGGACCCACACTTGGGCAGGGGTGTGGAGGTGGCAGCCCTACCCTCACACCTTCAAGGGCAGGGAAGGTCGAAGATTGGCTCTAAGACATGGATCATGTCGCTGGGACAAGGTGTCACTGAGGGTGAAGGTTGGAAATACAAAAGCCAGAGGGGACCAGGGAGAGGGTCCAGTACCTGAATTTGGGCGGAGGCTGGGGTGGGGCTGTGGTGAGAACCAAGGCGGGCAGATGCGGGAGGGTGAAGTGTGGGCACTGGCTGTTGCGGAGCTTTTGGAAACAGCCCCCAAGTCCTGACAGTGGGGCATGCTCTGCCCCCAGCTCTCTGGCTGTCAGACATTTCCCAACCTGGGGGGGCCTTCCAGACAGTCCTGGGCTGCAGGATGACACAGCCACAGGAGTAGATGGGTGACTCCAACACTCACATTACAGCCTTCTCTCAGGCACCCACACAAGCGCTCAGCCCCCTTGCCTCGGCCTTCTCTGCTCCCTCATCCCTGCCCACCCACCGGACACACACTGAGCGCACACCTCGCCGCAGGTGCAGGCTGGGAGTGGGGCAGGGCAGCAGGACTTGTAACACACACACACACACACACACACACACACACACACACACGGACAAGGTGCCCCCAGGGAACGGGGATGGAGCCGCAGACTCTAGCATGGCTCTGGGAAGCATCAAGGAAGACTTCCCAGAGGAGGTGACAAGCTGGGCATTGAAGAGCCAGCAGGGCTTTGACAGGTGGAAAAGCTGACCGGGTGTTGAGAAAGGTAGAAAGGAATGGGCTTGGAGAGAAAAGGTGTGCCAAGTGGAGGCAGCAGTCTGGAGATGCGGAAGATGAGGCTAGAAAAGGGCCAGATTTTGGGGGGGGGGGGTCTGAAGGCCGAGTTGAAGCTGGTGCTGCCTTCTGGTGGAGGTGGGAGAATGTGGTGATGTCCACGGAGAGGCAGGGTCACTGGGTCAAAAATCCACACACCATCAAAGTGTGTGGGTCCTTCAGGAGCAGCAGCAGCCACCCACTACTCACCAGGGGAGAGGCTGCGAACACTCACTCCCTCCCCAGGGGCCTGCTGGGGTGAGGGCCCCTCTGAGCTTTGACTGAGGCAGGATGTGGGCTCCCCTGAGCGCTAGGTAAAGGCAATAAACACCACCACCTGAGAGGCAGCTAAGGCAAAAGAGACTTGGTGTTTTTCATCAAAGAAGAATTTTAAAAGAAAATAAAAGTATTCACTTTTGAAAGTTTCCACCGACCTAAAGGCCTCCCACCCATCACGTGCCAGACACGGGTTAGGTGGCAGGACAACGGGGGACACAAGGAGGGCAGAGGCTCGTGGGGTGACCTTTCTCGAAAGGCCCCTCCAAGGCCACTAACAGTCCCCAAGGCTGGCCCTGTTCGCTGTCTGAGTCTGGGAGCTGGGGAGCCAGAGCACACTCCTCTCCCCGCGACCAGCGGGAAGGAGGAAGGCCCCTGGGAGCCACCGTCTGCCGGGGAACAGCCCGGGAGGCAGTGCCAGGCCTGCAGTCCGGGGAAGGCTGGGGTTCCCTCTGTGTCCCCAGGCCCCTTCCAGGACGGCCTTGACAGGAATGTGGCTGGGCCGCAGCCTGGCAGCCCCGGAGGCTGCCACCCCGAAGGGAGGAGGCGGCGGCTCGCCTCTCCCCGGGGCTCCCGCGCCTCCCAGGCGATGACAATTTTCCAGCCACCGGCTCCAGCTGGCCAGGAACTCGCAGCGCTCCCGCCCCGGGCTCCCAGCTATGGCCACGCCGTCCCGACGGGAGGGTGGCGGCGCCGACAGTGCGCCCCGAAAGGGGCCGCAAAACCGGTTGTTAGTCTCCCGGGGCCCGGCTGCCGTTAGGATGGGGAGAGAAAGGGCCAGAGGGGAGCCACTCACCAGGACCGCGGGGGTCGCCGCCACGTCGGACTCCAGCGTTCCGGATGCCGGGGCGCGCTCCCCGCTGCCGCCGCCGCCGCCAGCCGCCGCGAGCCCCCAGTGGCTGGGGCTGGGGCTGGGGGGCAGCCCCGAATCCGGGCTATCCAGGACGCCGTCGCCCTTCTTCTTCGTGTCCACGAGCTCAGGCACATCCTGCAGGTTCAGCCGGCCCACCATGGCTGTGCGCGCGGCGGGGCCCCGGCTGGGGCCGCGGACGAGCGAGGGGCGCAGATGCGGGCCGGGGCCGCTGCCCGCCGGCCGCCCTGCCTGCCCGCCGCCCGCGCGGTCCAAGTCTGGCGGGCGGCGGCGTCCCGGGCCCGCCCTCCTCCCTCCGCCCCGCCCGCCGGGCCGCCCCGCACAGGCCGAGCCTCGAGGCCCGGCGCCAGGGGCCGCTGCGCTCCCGCGGTGCGCCGCCCTCTCTGTGTCCTGCTCGGCCCCCCCAGTCCGCCCGGAGCGATCGATCCCAGTGCACCAGGGGCACCCGGCTGGCCTCCCGGAGGACCCCGTTCAGGCCCACGTCCGGGCCGTCCGGGCCCCCTCTCCACTGCAGGTGGACACGACACCACTCTCCCCCGGCCCCTGTGCCGTCGCCCTGACCCAGCAGGGCCCAGCAGGCGCCAGTACCTCGAACCCTGGCGGTCTGGGGAAGCCAGAGCAGAGCCCCGGCCTGCAGAGGCTTGAGGCGTCGGCCGAACCCAGCGAGCAAACAACTGGAAATTATTAATAGTTAATGCGCTTCGTATGGCTCTAGCCGCCTCTTGGCTCAGCAGGGCGGGCTCTCAGTCTGTCTCTGGCTCTCATTTCTGCCCCGCAGGAAAGGAAGGCCTACTCCGCTGATCCTCAGGGGACTCCCGCGGAGAGACATCACTCCCCGGCCTGAGCGCCCAGCTGAACAGGCTGTGGCCACACCAGGCAGGGAGAGTCTGCGGTGGGGGGGCGGACTGGGACCTCCAGGGTGATCGGGCTCAGCAGGCCGCCCACTGCTGTCTGAGGGACCCTGGGCTCCCGGGTGAGGACCACGGCTGTTCACTCACAGGAGTCCCTGTCTAAAACCCAGCCTGTGGGGCTCTCCCCTCATTTTCAATTCGACAGAAAGACCTATCTGAGTGAGAGCACAGTTCAGTAGCTGCCAGCTGTAGACCTGGTCATTCTCAAACCTAGTCCTTTTTCTCACAGACACTTCCAAAATGAGCAGTCAATATTTAGTTAAGTCTCCACCCTCAACCCCACCGCCACCCTAACCGGAGGGTTTTGGTGCGTGTGCAGCTAAGAACCTCAGCTGGAGCGGTGCCCAGACCCTGCCTGCAGGCACCAGCTCGAACGAGGGATGTGCCCAGGGTGGGGGGGCCTCCGCTGAATAGAGATGAGGCAGTCTCTGGCCCTGGCTAGGGGGCTCAGTTGGCTGGAGCGTCAGCTGGTAAACTAAAAGGTCACAGGTTCAATTCCCAGTCAGGGCACATGCCTAGGTTGTAGGTTGGATGGGTCTGGGTGGGTTTGGGCCGTGTGGGAGGGAGCAATCAATGTTTCTCTTTCTCTCCCTAAAATCAATAAGTGTCTCCTCAGGTATCCTTGGATGCGGATTTAAAAGAAGAAGGAGGAGGAGGAGAAGGGTGGCCTCTGTGTGTGCCCCACCACGGCAGCCTGGTCTGTGTCCCGGCAAAAACAAAGGATACTTGTCCTGCTTGCAACCTGCTGAAGTCAGAATTTAGAGCAGGTAGATGTTGGAGATCTGTCGGCAAAGGTGGGCCCTCCTATCCTCCTCACTCATCATTTTCTGGTAAGAAAAGGGATTTGGCTTGCTCCGAGTTGGTACAAGGGGCTTGCCTCAGACGATCCCGTCCACAGAGCCAGAGCCTGGTATGCGCCCATGTGCCGACAGGTCGTCCATTCACTCAGGGCCCGTGGGAACAGGGCGCAGAATCACAGTCCAGACAAACTCGTAGTGCAAGGACATGCTCTAAGCAATGGGTCTTAGGGGCCGGGCTTACTATGCAGCTGCGCCTCCATACCCTCGTCAATCCCACCATCTGGACATCCCAGGCCAACCCCAACCTGGGCACCACCAGACGGATCGAAGTGCTTCTGGGGTTATGGAGAGCGTGGTCTGCCGGCCGTGGGAGGACCTGGTGCCCTGGAGAGAATCTGCCCAGCAGCATTCCCACACAGATCTAGGGAGCTCTTCCCCAGCCTGGCCAGGTTGGGAAAGGTATCTAGGAAGACGGCAGTTGCTCCAGGGAGGTGGCGATGTTCAAGGTCATCAGCCTGGAAGAGGTGGAGGACAAGACTGGGGAAGGTCACCACACGAGGCCACTTTTAGCCCCTCTTTACAGTGTGGATTGTGGTGGAGAGCTTGGGAGGGATCTCTCCCACCGGAACCTGCTAAAACCCAGAGCTGGAGCTGGAGTGGTGGGGTGGAGCCTGGCATTCCACCTTCTCAGGGGAGTTCTGAAGGTCTCCAGTCATCTGTATTCCAACAGAAGAAGATCCCGAGACATCGAAGCCGCCAAAGTGAGCAAGGAGACGTGAGGCTGCAAGCTTCGGAGGGTCCAGGCAAATCAAAGGGATACCTTTGAGGCACCCTTTTCTCCTCAGCACCGGGGTCATCACGCAGCTAGCCCGGGAGTTACATGGGTATCTTGGCCTTCAAACTGGAAGTAGGACATCCACACACCAACCTCCATCCTATGAAAGTTCTGTCTGATTCCCAAGAACGACGTCTCCCTAACTCCAGAGGGCTCGTCAGGCCTCGGGACAACTGCCAAGGAGCTTCGGAAGCATAAAGTGATTGCCCTCCTCGGCCTCCCTCCTTGCAGAGGAGCCCGGCACATACTCTTGTGCCAGAAGCTGGAGGGGCTTGAAGAGGGCTGCAGCGCCGGGGCCTGACACAGACAGAGAAGCAGAGGTGGGGATCATGGCTGCATATACACTTCCACGCCTACTCAGTGCCCTCCCCCAACACCTGCATCCAAGTCACATCCTCCCTGGCTCCCAGAATTCTGCAGAGCCGATCAAAAGACGAGGAGAGCCCCCTGACGGGTGTGGCTCAGTGGGTTGGGCATCATCCAGCAGAGGAAAGGTTGCAGGTTCAATTCTCGGTCAGGGTACGTGCCTGGGTTGCAGGTTGGATTCCCAGAAGGCGTGTGTATAAAGGCAACTGATCCATGTTCCTCTTTCAAATGAGTGTTGCTCTTCTCTCTTTCTCCCTCCCTGCCCCTCTCTAAAAATAAATAAATAAAATCTTTATTAAAAAGAAAAAAGATAATGAGGAGAACCCCAGGTGTGTTCAGATGGTCCCTGAAGAGCAAAGAGAAGGCGGAGGGCGCCGTGGCCTGGCCAGGATCCTGCCAGCCCGCCTGCCCCTCCGACCAGCCCCTGCGTCCTGGCCAGGGCACACAGGGGCTCCCACAGTGGGAGCCCTGCAACTTTCACCTGCCCACGCGTTCTTCTAGGGAGGAGAGCCGGGGACTTCCTTGTAACTGCGTGGGTGTGTTTCTCAGCCCTGAGCGAGTTCGCATCTCCCGCCCTCCTCTGGAAGGGCCCCATCCTCCTCCTCCACCTTATTCCAGATTGCTTTCCACCAGAAGTAGCTTTAACTCTGAAACTAAAAACTACAACCGAAGCTTGGGGAAGACAACAGATCTGCCTTCCCCGCTTCCTGCGGGCCTTCTTCCGAGGAGCAGCGCGGTGCACCTGGACATCAGAGCCGAGCTGCAGCACGAGGCCTCTTCTCAGAGCTGCCCTTTCAGCGCGGGCCATCGTCCCCCTGCCCGGGGCACAGAGACCCGTGCCCTCCTAGGACTTGACCTCTGGCGTGAGGCCTTTCTCAGGAGGGTCTGAGGAACAAAGGACACCTGCGGATGAATGGCCATCCTGCATTTCCGCGTTTTCTGCGCCAGATTGAGTTGGTGCCTGAACGGGACTGAGTCAGACGAGAGCAGGGCAGGACCCCCGCAGAGCTGCTGCGTACTGTTCCGGAACAGCTTGTCTTCAGTCGGCTCTGCTAGACAGCGGATTGGAAACCCCGACGGCTCCAGAGTGCTGGCTCCCAGCCGGGGCCTGCGGCGCCCTGCAGTCCCAGCGCCCCACACTGGGTCCGGTGTGCTGGGAGTCAAACGCAGGGATTAGCCTTAGCGCTCAGTCAAGTCCCTCCATTCCCTCCAGTGCACCCACGTCAACCAAAATACTTTGAAGAAATAGAACTTCGTTTTGTTTCCTTAAGTATTTTAAGATTACAGTTATAGCCCTGGCCAG